>ONZH01011567.1:0-31344 GCA_900303285.1 Rhinella marina
AGCTGCTCCACCCTCCCTTTTCCATAGACTTCTATAGGTAGCATATAAACCTGATCGCTCAGTATTCTGATAGCCCAACTTTTCATTCAAGGTGGATTGTTTTAGTGAATTGATGGTGAATGATCACGCCAGGAGTTGAAGAACATTTGCACAACGCTATGCTACACTACCCTGATTAGCAGGCAATAATCTAGAAGGGACTGTTCTTTCCCGATAATTGCCTGCTCTTCATTGGAGATGAAGAAATGCATTTACACGCAGTGATCGCCTCCACTGTATGAGGACAAATGATCGTTACTGCAATCGCTCCTACTCACACAGACTCAGTTTCTGAGAGGCAGAGTGCTATTTAGACAGCAAAATCTGGTGCCCAAAAAGAACGATTCAATGTGCTGCATAAATGACTATTTCACCAGATGAATCAGCAGCTTGTGCATTCATCCACACATTTACATGAGTAGATTAACAGCTATGTGCATTTGTAGTAATGTTTGTTACCAATAACCTGCATGACAACTGGACAAGTGTAAATACATCGCTATAGATGAAGAGTAGAAGTGATTTACAAATGGAGAAATAGCCATTTTCTTGAATAAGTTACATAACAATGTTTCTTATAGTCACTTGTACTATTGACCTTTGCAATGTTTGTTAAAGTGACCATTTAAAGTGTAACAGTCATTCTTTTTTATTTTAGTAATGTATAGGGGCAGTGATACTGACCATATTTGTAATATACTTCAATTACTGAAATTGTACATTTCTATTACAAAAATAGCTCTAAAGTGGCCCATTTGTAACCTTAGCAACGCTCATCTGTCTTCTGTTTACATAACAGTGGAGACTTGCTCAACACTGACTGTGTTATGTAAACAGAAGACAGAGGAGCGTTGCTAAGGCTCAAAATGGGCCACTTTAGAGCTATATTTCTAATAGAAATGTATGATTTCAGTAACTAAAGTATATTACAAAAATGGTCAGTATCACTGCCCCTATACATTACACAAATAAAAAAAAAGAACAACAGTTACACTTTAAGTAAAAGGAAGACACAAACTCATCATCAGTCATCATATTCATAAATGCAACTTTGTGGCTTTTTCAGGTATTAATAAACACTATGGTGCTATGATGTAGGGGAGGTTTGCATGTTTTTTGGAAGAGGTTTTTTTTGGCAGGTTTTTTCAGCCAAAACCAGAAGTGCATTTGAAAGGAATCAGAAATATAAAGGAAAAGACTTATACTTCCCTCCCTACTGGACCTGGCTTAGGCTGAAAAACCTGAAGGGAAACCTGCCTCTAAACCTTCTCCAGAAAACTGTATGAATCTACCCTAAGGGAAGAGTTTACTCTGGAAACTACCGACCTGTTAAGTAAATAATAACTCCTCTACCTTTTCTACTTAGAATTCATACAGTTTTCCACTATGCATTGCAAATCACTCCCATAGGGCTCATGCACACGACCGTATGTATTTTGCCGTCCGCAACAACCGGATCCGCCAAAAATACGGATGACGTCCGTGTGCATTCTGTATTTTGTGGAGCGGAATAGCTGGCCCCTAATAGAAGAGTCTTATCTTTGTCCATAATGCGGATAATAATAGGACATGTTCAATTTTTTTGTGGAGCAGACATACAGACATACGGAAACGGAATGCACACGGATTAACTTCCGTTTTTTTTTCAGGATCCATTGAAATGAATGGTTCCACATACGGTCCACAAAAAATACGGAACGGACAGAAAGGAAATACGTTCGTGTGCATGAGCCCTTACAGTTGTTGGCAGTCATTTACTCATAACCTGTATTTAGGGATGCATCTTCTCCTTGATAAAGTGCTTGACCCGTTTCAAGGGAGATCTTTATCCAGTGGAAATAAAAAAGAAAGTTCTAATTGAATTTCCTCCATGAAAACGGAGCGGACAAGTTTCGAATACCCCCTTAAACTTGCAAGTACTGAAAATAGTTTGGGAAATCACCCATAAAACGCAGGGCTGTGTAAAATCTAATACTGTTTGCTTACGTCTTGAAAATTCATGAGAAGACGCAGGTTGCTCTTTTACCGCCTGGTGACAGCTCTACACGGTGACATCCTGAAAGTCTTAGAGCACTTCAGTGTCTTACATGGGCTTCATTCATTATACGCTCTAATGGGATATCAGCTTGACATGCTAAAAAACTGCAATCAATGGAGGTTCTGCCTGCCGAGCCCCCCCCACGGATATGAAGAGGGGCGCTGATGCCTTGTGTCCTCAATCTCCATTACTCTGTATGGGATAATGGGAACACGGCTTATTCTTGGAGGTCGTCCTTGAGCTAATAAACAGGACAGAGGGAAGTCCTTTAATTAGAAGTCCCCGGGATGGTTTTATTGAAAGGTTTAAAAGGAGAAATAACCTTGTCCTTGCTGACAGGAAATACACGGGACAGCTTATCTGAGCAGATATAACTAGTACGTCAGCGGCGGACGTGGGAACACCTTCTATAAACTGTAGCAGCGAGCTGTTTATACTGAGACACTCACTTCTCCACTGCAGAGCGCTTCTGAGATTTTCCTTGGTAGTTCAAAGCCATTTTCGTCTCTCCATGCCAGTATACACTGCGACACCTGCAGAAGACAAAGGCACGTCACTGAACGAAGGCCAAGAGGCTGCACGGAGCAGATAAGAGGGCATTTTAATGCCAGGTGCCACTCTCAATACTATTATAAAGCATAAAACCAGCAAACCTAAAATACATAATGAGTTTGTGTGACCGCTTCAACGTTCTAGTTTCTTTTTAAAGGGGTTGTCCCATGAAGAATATTCTACAGCATCTGAAGACTTTTGTAATTGCATGTAATTCAAAATTTAGTATAGCCACTGAGTTATTCAATAAAATGTATCTGTATAGCGCCACCTGCTGTTTGCTCTTTTACTAACTTTTCTGTGTTGCTCACCGAGATGGAAGCACATGCTCAGTTCCATCCTTCAACCACCACCAGGTGCAGCAGAAAGGACACACCCCCTGAGAAATCTATCAGAGCAATGAATGGGGAGAGCTCTCGCCCCATGTGAGGTACAGGGCTAGTTCTTAAAGAGGAACTGTCACCGCTCCGGACATGCCTTTTTTTTTTTTATATCTTCATGCATTCCCCATATGATAACAATTCTGGATCATCTATTCCTATGTCTCTATGTTGTGCCATTCCTTTATTATTTCTACTAGAAGTTATGAATGAATTGCTAGCAGTCTGCAGTAAGGGTACAGAGGGGTGGTGACCAGCTGGGTGTGTGTGTCTGCACAGTCTGTAAATGGCAGCACTGATTGGATAGAGTGAGTTTGTGCAGGTACACACCTCCAACTTGTTACCTCCCCTCTGTCCCCTTACTGCAGACTGCTAGCAATTCATTCATAACGTCTAGTAGAAATAATAAAGGAATGGCACAACATAGAGACCATAAGAATAGATGTTCCAGAATTGTTATTACATGGGGAATGCATGAAGATATTAAAACAGGCATGTCAGGAGCGGTGGAGAGGTCCTCTTTGAAGGGGTTATCCAAGCCTGGAAATGCCCCCCATATGCCCAGGCCCCTCACACTGATTCTACTTACTCCCCGCTCCCTGATGCTTCTCACCGTGCATGGATGAAAGCATCCGGCATCCCCGTCACCGCCTGCCATTGGGGCTTAGTGTTTGTCATGGGACAACCCTTTTTAAAAAGACAATGACCCTAAAGTCTTACTTCTTGGCTGCACACATCTAGACTCCATGGAGCTATGACTATGGGTATAATAAATTAATAAAATAATTTGTCTTTTAACAAGCAAAGTATATGACATATGAAAAATTCTTATATTTACCGTAAATCTTCTTTGTATTTTTTAAAGTGGCTCCTTTCAGCAGCAAATTTTCAGGGCCCAAAGAACTAAATAAGAAACAAACACAACCTGTGAGAAGTGTCTGTCCCTGCACCACATGTATCATCCAGCCTGAGCCCCTACGAGCTTGTGTTGTGGTCGAGCCTGCTTATTGCAGCGTTGCTCCTGTTCAAGTGAATGGGCGTAGTGTTGCAGTAACCAGGCTTGGCCACTACACAGTGTGTGGCGCTGTGTAGTACTGGAGCACAGTGGCTCTTCAACAGCGGGTCAGAGGAGGCAAGGAGTCCAAACCCCAGCGATCCGACATTGCTAATCTAGCCTAAGGAAAACCCCTTTAATATCTATTAACCTCCGCACATTGGTGCCCCTGAGAACCCAGAAAATAAAGATTCATTCATTGGATTCCACTGTCAAGGAAGTAGATTTGGTCATTGTGGAGGCTGAATTATCTACATTTTACTTTAAAAAATACTTGTTATATAAAAAGGAAAAATAATGGTCACTATAATTTAATACAGCAGCCTAAACTGAGACTGTCCAGGATTTTCATATGGATGGTCTATCCTCAGGTCCTAGGTCATCAATACCTGACTGATTGGTGGGGTTTCGAATTCCTAACACCGCCCCCCCTTCCCCCCAGCTTTTTGGAGAACCGTGCCAAACAATGTATTGTGGCTGTGCTTGGTATTGCAGTCCAGGCTCATTCACTTATATGGGACTGAGCTGCACATAGGTCATGTGACTGACTAGGGAGAGGCAGGGGTGGATTGGCATAGACCTTACAGGGAAATTTCCCGGTGGGCCGACGTCCCGGGGGCCACCTGGGACCTCCTCACAGCCAAAAAGTGGAAGTTTTTGGGGATGTATTTTGTGATAGACTATGGTATTTGGCTCTGTTGGGGGGGTGGTATAATGTGCCACAATATGGTATTGCTGGCCCTGCCTTCCACCAGTTTGGACCCAAACTACACAACCAGGGCACTTTTTTTTTTTTTTTTAGGGCAGCTTAAGTTCCCAGTGCTCCCCTGGGGAGAGGCCACAGCACTCAGCGGCCTCTTCAAACTGCTGATCAGCAGAGTTACTGGGAGTCTAACCCACCCACCCTTTAAAGAAGCACTCCCACAAAAATATCACAGCTGAGGATCAGAAGGGAGGTTATAACTCACACATACAGTCACTGGTGAGAATATTACCTTTACTACAGGTTACATCATCAGGGCAGAGAAGTAATATTTTGTGGGAGTGCTACTTTTAAAAAAATTGTTGTAAAACAAACTGCACAAAAAAAAATCTGTCTACATAAAGCGTAATACCTTGCTTTAACTTCCTGATTAGTGTATATGTTCATTCTTCCAACAAACCTGAAAAACAAAAAGATAATCAATATTATATCCCCAAATCCAGCTTTAAAGGGCAGAACCTCTAGGTGTAACAGTAACGCCCCCGTTGCTCCTATATATTAAAACATTATTTTTCTCAGCAATGTAAGCACATATGAACATGGGACCAAAACTGCTGACAGATGCCCTTTACATGCAGAATACAAATGCCCAAGATGTGGAGTTCTTTTAGACTGAAATGCACAAGTCTTTCACACTGACTTTGTAGTGCTGACCACACATAAAGTGACCTGATGCCATGCAACAAAAATTCTATCAATTTTAACTTCTCAGGCCCATTGCTCTAGACCTTGACTGAAGGCGGATTCTTTACTGTACACTTTCTTCTAGGCGTGTGTGTGACTTACCTGGTGACTTATCTCTTGTACTATGCCTGTCTAGCTGTGGTGTCTCTCTGTCTACACCTGTTTACTAGCTTATCATCCGCTGTCTTATGGTGTGTACAATTCACTGCGCAAGCGCTTGGGCTGTTGTGGTAAAATACTACTCAAGTCCAACAATATATCAAGGCAGCCACCTGTCAAATCCAGAAGATCCAAGTTCAATTTTGCTTTTTTTTTTTTTTTTTTTTTCAAGGTTTTCAAATTAATTTCTCTCTGTGCTTGCAAGACTTTGGGTTGAGATCACTCGTAGTGGTAGAGATTCTGATGCGCACTTTTTTTTCTTCGCAGGTAAAATACGTTGGGGGTTATTTTACTAACGGTCTTACGTCTCTTTTTGTCCTAAAATTGTCACACGACCAGTTTTTTTGTGCCTTTTTAAATGCCCTTACTAATTTTACGCTAGAAAAAAAAAGGCGCAAAAGTTGCTGAAAAACTACGATCACATAGATTTTCTGGCTTGTGCACAGACTACCAAAAAGGTGCACGCCCAGTCATAAATTAGGAGCATTTTCCCGCAGTAATGCTATCCTAAAATAAACTGAAAAAGACCGCCAAAAAATGTCTTAAGTAAATGACCCCCATTAGCCACCAGCAGGGAAGTTTTTCATAAGAAACCTATCGAAATCTGTGAAATGAATAGTAAAATCTCACGCGGGTGCAGCTTGCAGCTGTCAATGGCCGTCGCCTCAGGCCTTACCTTAAAGGGCCCAATACACATTAGAGCAAAGCTGGCCGATCCCTTGCGCAAATAATATTAAGCCAGGATATTATGCAGTATGTAGTGTATTGATCTGTACAGTAATACAGTCATATGAGAAATAACGAGCGCGGCCTAAAGACAGAGCGCCTGACCGTCACAACCCCAAGACAATGCACACTGATTTGCTTAGATTAAGAATTCGGCTTAGTTAACAAGGGCCGGTAAAACTGGGTTTGTGACCCGGAGAAACAATTCATCACAATTCTGAAGCTCGGATTTCTCCAGCAGCAAAGTCCTGAAACCCTGCACTTGAAACAGTCAGAAAATCAGAAGGTTGTGTAATTAAAACCCCCCCGAAACAGTTTAATTGAACGCTCTAGTTATTTTAATTAAGACAGGATTCCTAATTAAACGCTTTAGGCCACAGTCTGGCAAATTCTAAAAAAAACAAAAAAAATCTTGATGACGAATGATTCAGCAGTGAAACGGAAACCAACGCGATAGAAATACGTGTAACTCTTCATTATTACCATAGGAAACAAGCAGCCGGGATAGAAGTCCTGTCAGTTCTCAACCCCGTACCACAACAATGCTGCACTAAGTCGTCCCTCTCTAATTCCTCCTGGAAGTGGACAACTGTCAGCTGTGTCAGACTATTTAGAGACAGGCTTCAGGGAAATAACATTGTAGGAAGAAAAATGCAGTTTTAAGAAAAGATGCTCCAGAATTATTTCATGAGGAATTCCTAGTTTTTACGAAAAAAAGACATCAGCTACCCATAAAATATTAAAGGGGTCGTCTTACATCAGCAAATGATATTTATCATGTAGAGAAAGTTAATACAAGGCACTTATTAATGTATTGTGATTGTCCATGTTGCCTCTTTTTCCATCACATTATACACTGCTCGTTTCCAGGGGTTACGACCACCCTGCAATCCAACAGTGGTGGTCGTGCTTATGCAGGATACTATAGGCCTCTCTGGTGGCCCGGACCACAGGAGTGTGCTTAAGCTGCAGTTTTTTTCCTAAAGTGTGCAAGCACGGCCACCGCTGATGGATTACAAGATGGTCTGTAACATGGAAAGGAGCAGTGTATAATGTGATGGAAAAATGAATCCAGCCAGCAAAGGAGACAACATGGGCAATCACAATACATTAGTATTGTATTGTATTAAAGGGGTTATCTGAATTCTAAACGATCTCCTCCAATGCCTGGGCCCCCCGTATACATTATACCGTACTTACCTGCTCCCGAACATCCGTGTTGTTCCAGATCCCTGCACGGCCGCAGCTGCATCTCCTCATCGCACAGAATCAAAACATACAGTGACAGGGAACGGGGAGCAGCCAATAGCGGGCTGCAATAGTGACGAGCCCCCTTGAGACTGGTTACTGGCACGGCCTACTTTTGACTGCCCCCCCCCCTCCCCCTCCCCCGATGATTTTATCTACACGATGCGGAGATGCGGCGGCGGCTGTGCAGGGATCCAGAGCGATGCAGCTGCCAGGGAGCAGGTAAGTATAATGTATAAGAGGGACTCGGGCACTGGAGGGGATCTTTTAGAATTTGGATAACCCCTTTAACTTTCTCTACATGATATGTGTCAGGGTATATGTTGGAAAAGTCTGGGTAATGGATAAGAAGGTTCTCCTGCCCGGAAGACACTGGAATACCACAGTTCAGCAGAAGTTTTTTCAATGACCTCATTGAATATATATATGAAATGCAATATATTTTTGCCTAAGCTGTGGTGAAGTGTTAGCCTGGATTCACATGATCTGGCAGCGGTGCAGCACTGAAAAACTGGAGCGAGGCCTCAAAACTGCATGGTTTGGACAGCGTAGTGTGAACAAGATTTTTTTAAATGAGTGACTTCCAGGGCCATTTTCTTTATTGTTAAGTTGCTCCATGATGATGACCTTGGAGGCCAGATCAGGACTGCCACAGACAAGTCTGATTTCTCTGCCACAAAAAAAAAATAATGACACTGCCTACACACCGGTTCCTGCTGTAGTGTCCTGGAGATGACGTAGGAAGCCTCATCCATGTCTATCAACACAGCCGGACACTTGGGAGGTCTGGATGTCAACTTTGGTGCCAATAGATCAATAGATATACGTTTAAAAAGGCAAAAATGTTCCCTTTAATTTAGTTCACTCCTCACACAGGCGAATGAGAATAGGTATTAAAGAGGACCTGTCACCACTCCTGACATTACTGTTTTAATAGCTTCATGCATCCCCCCTGTAATAACAATGCTGGAGCATCTATTCTTATGGCTCTATGTTCTGCCATTCCTGTATGATTCCTACTAGAAGTTATGAATGGTGAGCAGCTTGTAGTAAAGGTACAGATGGGTGTTAACAGTTAGGGGTGTGTACCTGCACAGTCTGATACCAGCAGCACTGATTGGGCAGAGTCATACACACCCCCTACTGGTAATACCCAGTAGTACCTTTACTGCAGACAGCAGGCAATTTATTTGTAAATGTCTAGTAGGAATAATACAGGAATGCACAACATAGAGCCTTAAGAATAGATGCTCCTGAATTGTTATTACACGGGGAATGCAAGTAACTGCTAAAACTGACGTGTCAGGAGAGGGGGCAGCTCCACTTTAAAGGGGTTGTCCAAGTTTATGAAAAAAAAAGTATACAGCACTGTAAATCTGATGGGCAGCAATATATAACTAAGTTAAGCATATTTTAGGCAAAATAAAATCTATATTTCCTCATTTCCCTGGTTCTCTTCAGGCTCTTTGTTTACCGGCAATAACAACAATCTCTGCCCCTCCCCCTGCTCTGCAAAGGGAGTGAATACAAGTGCTGCCCTGAGTGACATGTCTGCTTGTTGGGATACTCATCAGCATGTTGTAAGTGTAGGGCTACAAGTCCCAGCTATACAATGACACTGCTGATACACACAGGATCTGCCCCCTACCTGTTCTTGCACAATACTCTACTGATCTTCTCTATAGTCTGCCAGCATTTGTCTCCTCACTGCCTGCAGCCCTGAGTCTGTGCTGGCTGAAGGGGTTAATGTTTGCTAAAATCCAGAGAGAAGGAGACACAGAGCAGAAGTCAGTGCAGGGGCCATGGCCAGCACAATTATGTCTCGTGTATAGTGCACGAAACATCAGCAGAGCAGGGAGAAGCTGACATCACAGGTCATGTGACACTCATTGAAATCTGAGAAAGGGGCCAATGAAGTTAAAGTAAGCGCACTGAAAATACATTACATTTGCCTACTTAGAAACAAAGGATAAAAACTAAATTGGACAAACCCTTTAAATTTCCTTTTTGCTCTGACGAAAGGATAGCCCTATAAAGGGGACAATATTGAAATAATACTAGTCAGTGAAATAACTCAACAGTTTGAGCTGTCAGAACCTCATCCTATTTCACAGAAAAAGTGCAGACCCTGGCACTGACCAGCACTACCCATTTCCCGTAAGGCGGTTACAAATCCTTTGGTGCGGTGAAGCCGTTCCTGCAGGAAAATGCTCTGTGCGGCTGTATTAATAAGAGATTGGAGCAGCTTACTTGTAAAGGTCGGGCTGGGGCTGTTCACATTCAATAGTGGCTCTGAGATTGTCCACCGCTTCCTCACTGCAGAAACCAGACGTTTCCCGTACAGCGATATACGTCTGCAATATAAAAAGAGCATGTACACAACAATCATGTACGTTTGTGAGATACTATACTTAGAATCATTGATGGAAACACTGCTAGAATCAAACACGGCCCTGCTATTTATAACGCTGTCTGCACATGCAAATTTTTATGGTTGCCAAGATTTTTTTTCCGATGTGCCATCATTATTCAGGTTACTGCCAGGGAGAGCTGCAATGTGCCGCTGTGCAGAGAGATGAGCTGCAGAAATGATGAATTGGACACAACTCGGCCGCGCTGACCTTTTACTGGAGCATTTAAGAAAGGTGTCCAAACACTCCACCAGCAAGGAATTATTAACTGCTTGTTTGCTCCCAAACTATGAAATGTACTCAGCGTCATCTCAGAAATACTTCTCTGCATGGCCCAGGAAAGTAATCATCTTTTATATCACCACCAAAAACACAAAGGCTAATTGAGTTTTCACATAAACTATTACACATCTGGTAGCACCAGAAATAGGTTCAGACACATGTGGACTTAGCACACCCGGAGACCACTAGATATAATCTGTCACAGCCTATTCAGAAGTGACCGGATAGTATGGCCGTGTCTGACGTCAGTAGTTGGGTTTACACCCTGATAATAGATATTCATGTAAAGGACAACCTGCAACGTGTTTTTTTTTTTTTTTAACCAGATCACAAACATTTGGTTTACAGATCCTACTAAAATATGCAAGGAAGTGCAACACAGTATCAGCACCTTGAAGTTAGACTCCCCGTCGAGACTCGCTGTAGTAACCGTGCAGGTACCATCTCCACAGCTGGAGGACAGAAGGATGAGGTCACATGGGAAGGTCTCATCGTCTCTTACTTCTACTATGTCACCAACCTACAGAAATTAAAAAAAAATTGAAAATGATAGCATTTTTAGTAAGACCTGAAGAATTGTACTCCACCCCCACACCTTCACTGGGACAGTAAAATATCTGCCTATGTATGACTGCTTTTACACAGATCTCCAGTACAAAATTGGGCGATTACCTTGATGTAAGAACCATATGACTTTTCAACCAGCTTGCAGGGAAATGGCTCATTCCAACTTTTAAAAGCTTTAGAGAATTGTCTCAAGAAGATAACGCCTATGAATATGACCTATTCGTGCATATCACAGAGGTGGGAGCCCTGCTCAGGACCCACCTCGATGATCCAGAGCTGCTCGGGAACGCCCATCGATGATCCAGAGCTGCTCGGGAACCCCATCGATGATCCAGAAGCTGCTCGGAACCCCATCGATGATCCAGAGCTGCTCGGGAACCCATCGATGATCCAGAGCTGCTCGGGAACCCATCGATGATCCAGAGCTGCTCGGGAACCCCTCGATCGATGATCCAGAGCTGCTCGGGAACCCCTCAACGATCCAGAGCTGCTCGGGAACCCCTCGGTGATCCAGAGCTGCTCGGGAACCCCTCAACGATCCAGAGCTGCTCGGGAACCCCTCGGTGATCCAGAGCTGCTCGGGACGGGAACCCTCGGTGATCCAGAGCTGCTCGGGAACCCCTCGGTGATCCAGAGCTGCTCGGGAACCCCCTCAATGATCCAGAGTGCTCGGGAACCCCTCAACGATCCAGAGATGCTTGGAACCCCTCAGTGATCAAGAGCTGCTCGGGAACCCCTCAATGATCCAGAGCTGCTCGGGAACCCCTCAATGATCCAGAGCTGCTCGGAACAGGTGGCTCCTGTTCTGGTAGACTCAAGATGACTTCGTTTTAAAAGGTCAGCCATTTGTGTGGCATACATGGCTGCCAAAGTCTCCACCAGCAAAATCATCTAATAGTCCAGGGTGTTGGAAGCAGGTCCTGTGATCAGCTGATATCCTGAGGAGCCACATCCTGTAGAGGTTGTCTCTGATGAGACAATCCCTTTAAGAGAAGCCCTAGGGCAGTGGTGGCGAACCTATGGCACGGGTGCCAGAGGCGGCACTCAGAGCCCTCTCTGTGGGCACCCACCTTAGACTTTTCTTGCCATTCATCAGCGCAAGCCGATATACTATATTGGACAGTAGTATTCAGGTTAAATTGCCGTGTTGGCACTTTGCGATTAATAAGTGGGTTTTGGGTTGCAGTTTGGGCACCTGGCCTCTAACAGGTTCACCATCACTGCCCTAGGGTATACATACTAGTGAATACTGGAATATATTAGAAGAGACAGAGTTTATCTAGTCTATCTTTTAGCCTATGTATTATCTACACAGTCTAGTCCCTGTTTAATATGTGGTAAGGGGGAAGAACTTGTATCCCCAAAGTAAAAATGACATTAAGATTCTGACAGCAGAAAATTGCCTGTTCAGAGTCTTTATAGCCAGTTATGATGTGAGCAGAGGAATTCTGATTCAATGCTGAATAATACATGAACGGCAAATGCAATTATTAAAGAAAGGGCAAACTGAAAAAAAAAAAAAAAAAAAAAAAAAAAAAATAATATATATATATATATATATATATATATATATATATATATAATATATATCTATATTCTTACAATAAATGTTCTTTAAAAGGGGTATTCCCATCTCTTACTTTAAAGGACATCTGTCAGCAGATTTGTACCTATGACACTGGCTGACCTGTTACATGTGCACTTGGCAGCTGAAGACATCTGTTGGTCCCATGTACATATGTGCCCGCATTGCTGAGAAAAATGATGTGTTAATATATGCAAACGAGCCTCTAGGAGCAACAGGGGCGTTACTATTACACCTTTAGGCTCTGCTCTCTGTGCAACTGCTGCGCCCTCTGCACTTTCATTGACAGGACCAGGGTTGATGACGTTTTCACTGCCTGGTCCTGTCAATCAAACTGGAGAGGATGCGGCAGTTGCAGAGAGAGCAGAGCCTCTAGGTGTAATGGCAATGCCCCCGTTGCACCTAGAGGCTCATCTGCATATATTAAAACTTCATTTTTCTCAGCAATGTGGCACATATGAACATGGGACCAACACAGATGTCTTCAGCTGCCAAGTGCATATGTAACAGGTCAGCCAGTGTCATAGGGACAAATCTGCTGACTGATGTCCTTTAAGGCATATCCACAGGTGGGACCCACAACTATTGGACTTTTATGGCATAGCTTATAGGAATACCCATTACCTTTGTGATTATTCAGTTCTATTTTAAAATGTTTCTGCCGTGAATCAGACAGAAAATAAGCCGCAGCATTTATAACATGCCTGTAAACGGTTAAACTAGCGAGTGATTACAGCTTCCACATGCAAAGCTTAGGGGCTGCATACAGTGCCTAGCATTCAGCTAAAGAGGACTTTTCAGAGAAGTATTGAGTAAAAAATCCACGACTCTCAAATAACCAAACAGCCCGATGGACTGAGAGGAGCTGACTGGCAGACGACTGCTCTTTACTAATGATAACTTCACATAATGTAAAAATAGGGCTATAGCCTACATTACACACATTAAAACAGTACCTTTATTATACATGTCCCTCGCTGAAATCGGCGAAAAAACACTTTTATAAGTTATGCAAATTATCCTCCGCAAGTGCCCGGAAGCGTCGTTATTCAAGAAAGTGCCCAAGCCCCTGGGCGATTTGATCTCCAAACCCCTCCTATTTCCCTGCTCCGGCCTGAACTCCTTCATTAAAATAACCTCCTCCTCCTGCTCACAAAATCCACCTCTGCGCCGCTCATCCAGCTCCCGGCGCCTGTGCTCTGCGGGCAGAGTCTTTTAGTGCGCATGCGCCGCTGTTCCCAATCTGGCCGGCCGAAGTAAAAAGCCGCCGCAGTGTGCAGGTGCTGGGCGCTGGATGAGCGGTGCAGCGCTGGACTTGTGACCAGGAGGAGGAGGTTATTATAATGAAGGAGGGCGGGCTGGAGCAGGGAAATAGGAGGGGTTTGGAGATCAAATTGCCCAGGGGCTTGGCCACCTTCTTGAATAACGACGCTTCCGGGCACTTGTGGAGGCTAATTTGAATCTAGAATATAAAGCTGAGTGTATATGTGTGTGTGTATGTCCGCTAAAGGAATCTGCACCGCTGCAGCTACAATCACGAAATTTGGCACACAGGTGCATCAGGTGTCCGGGAAGGTTTTTAGAATCGGTCTCAGCTCTCCAGGACGTACCGTTCCTGAGATATTCCCGAAAAATGCATTAGCCAATAGAAACCTGGTCACATGACCCTTATCAGCCAATAGAAGCTCACAGGCAGTTAGTCTCCACACACACCAGGTTTCCATAACAACCTAGCTGTAGTTCTGCTTTAAAGGGGCAGATGACACTGTTAAAGGGATATTCCGGTTACCATAAATATAACTTATGTTTTAGACTAACTCATCATCAATCATTACCTCATATAATGTAAATTTCACATATTTACTGTTCAGTAGTAATAAAAGATGTTTTCTTCTACTGCTACCCACCGTGTTTCCTCCTAAATTACTATGGCATCGACCTGTAATTCAGCTCAAAAAGAAGGACTTAAAAGCCCCATCCCCAGGTCCCACTAAGTTCCGCCCCGACTCAGTCAGGCCACGCCCCTTCCACTCCGCATCTGACCGGGATTGAAAAAATGAAGGTAAAAATCAACTTTTGTCAGCTGCAGGGGAGGGAGGAGGGTGAATTTCTCCCTGCAGGTCATGCTCAGACTGCACAGTGCTGCTGTCTGAGAGTGAGTTCTTCAAAAGGACATCCCTGTGTCCATCCAGGCCCTGCGCATGACAGCGAACAGGGAGTCTGAAAGCCAGAATGTCCAGCCTTCCCCCAACGCGAAACCATGCCACCGGTCCCCATGAAGCCACACACCTAAACACGAGGCCACGCCCCCTGGTTCCATGAAGACCGGAGGAGAAGTTGTCTGAGCGTGAGCTACTGAAAGGGTGGACATACCTGTGTCTGTCCAGGCACTGCGTGCCGAGGGAGCTGCTTCACATTTGGGGGAATGACCGGTGAGGTCCAGCTTTCTGGGCTGAAGACAGCGGCCACCCTAGCTGCTGTGGAGGTCACAGTTAAAAGGAAGGGCGCTGTGGATATTTCTGTTAAGGGGCAGGCTGCTTTGGAGGTCACTGTTAATGGGGCGGGCACTGTAGAAGTCACTCTTGATATCTTTTAACGACACACACAAACATTAAATGAAATAGATTAAATATAACCCGGGCAAAGCCGGGTCCTTGAGCTAGTAACTTATAAAAGTGTTTTTCGCCGATTTCAGCGAGGGACATGTATAATAAAGGTACTGTTTTAATGTGTGTAACGTAGGCTATAGCCTGATCGGAGCAGTCTATGCCGCTCAGATCAGGTGAAAGACTCGCTTTAAAGGGGTTTTCTGAGACTTTAATATTGATGACTTATCCTCAGGATATCTGATCGATGGGGGTCCCCCGCGATCAGCTGTTTGAGAAGGCACCGGCACTCCTGTGGGCGCCGCAGCATTCTCCACGCTCACCAAGCACAGCGCGGTACATTATATAGTGGTTGTGTTTGGTATCGCACTCCGCCCCACTCACTTCTATGGGGCTGAACTTCATCTAGGCCACATGACTGATGAACATGTCATCACTCGGCCTAGGAAAAAGCTGGAGAAGGCTGCGGAGCTACTGCAGAACAGGCGTGGGTCCCGAGTGTCGGTCCCAGAAGATTGGTCATCAGTATTAAAGGGGTTGTCCGAGTTATGACAAAAAATATATAGCACTGTTAAATCTGATGGGCAGCAATATATAACTAAGTTAAGCAAGTTTTAGGCAAAAACAATCCATATTTCCTAATTTCCCTGGTTCTCTTCTGGTCTTTGTTTACATGCAATAACAACAATCTCAGCCCCTCCCCCTCCCACCCCCCCCCCCCTGCAAAGGGAATGAATACAAGTGCTGAGTGACATGTCTGCCTGCTGGAATACTCAGCAGCATGTTTGTATGTGTAGGACTACAAGTCCCAGCTGTACAATGACACTGCTAATACATACAGGAATTTCTCCCTACCTGTTCTTGTACAATACAATTCCTCTACAGCTCTTGTGCCCAGCATTTGTCTCCTCTCACTGCTGCAGCTACTGTTTGTTGTAAAGCCTTGAGCCGTCAGTGTGTTCTGGCTGAAGGGGTTAATGTTTTATCTGAAGGAAACCAGGGAGAGAGCAGATAGCAGCAGATAGCAAAGAAAGGGGGCGTGGCCAGTGACTTCTCGTGTACAGACTGTTATCTGAACTCTGAGGCTTGTGAACGAAACATCACAGAGCAGAGAGATAAGGTGACATCACAGGTCATGTGACCCTCAGTCAGCTCTGAGAAACCAGCAGCTTTAGAAACACAAAGTATATGGGAAAGTTGTTATACCTGACAAGTTAGAAACAGATAAAGAACAAAAAAATAACTCTGACAACCCCTTTAAAGCCTCGGAAAATCCTTTAAAACAACTGCATTGAATCACTGACTACAGACGCAAGCAGATCCATATCCTGATGACATCACAATACTGATGGCACTGCCATTGGTTACACACTTTGTATCATGCATCTTCATGCGGCAGTGTAACTGTACGGCAATGGGATGAGAATAAATACCTTAATCTTCTCACTCTCTTTCTTGACTCGCTTACAGTTTTCTATAATGTACACTGTGCTCTTATTGACCTCCTTGTCTGCTCGATGTCGGAGCCAGTCTTCATAGCCCTAGGGCAAACAATGCAACATATTGTCACGAGCAGATCCGGTGGAAGGTCTCAGACAGAGGAAAAGCTGGACAAGACAATCAAGAGAAAAGTATCTCCAATACTACTTAGAAAAATGTGTGTCAGTGTCCGGTGCTAACACGTTTTTATTTTCTGATTTGTTATTCTATTTTCAGTACAGGATTACGGGGGCTGCCATCTTGCCTGAGCTGCTGGTAAAGAAGATATGTATCTGACCAGTGGTCGTGTGACTTGCTGGGACTCCTACGGATCACAAGAATGGAGTGCCGGTGTGGTGCTGTTTCTGCCAGTCCCGCAGGGTTGACTGGAGCACATGCGTGACCAGTAGAGATGAGCGAACGTGCTCGTTACGAGCACGTTTGCTCATCTCTAATGACCACCACTCCGGCACCTCCTTCTTGTGATGAGTGGGTGTCCAAAAAGTCAGACCCTCCCCCCCCCACTGGTCAGATACTTATCTTGGATGGGAGACAATGTCTTATGGTTGGCCCCCTTAACAACATTCAGAGATACCCTTGACAACAACTACTTGGAATCTGCAGTCTGGAGGACTCATTGACTTTTATTGGAGCTCATTGCGCAGGGAGGGGGAGGAATCGAGCTATGACCATCACTTATTGTGTTGTTTATTTATTTGCATATAAATAGGTTACATTTTATTGCAGTTCTGCCTGTGATGGAAATGAAGTGACCCCGGCAGAACAGAACGTGGCAGCCTATTATTAGGCTCATGGACCATGATGGACACTGTAAAATGTAAAGATTTAGGTTTAACATAAAAACTTGACTTAAACCATAGGTCATTTTCTAAGACACATAAATTTACTTAGTAAATTACATTTCCTTTAATAATAGTAAATGAAATTTCCAAATAATTTTGCAGAAGTTTTCATACAAGCTTTATGTGGATTGAAGAGATCACTCAGTCTCCTGAGCTTATTGGCAGGCCCTGGTTTAGTTGGTAGTGGAATACTAGTGAATGTTCGGAGTGTTTTCGAGTTGATGCCAAAGCCAACACTGACCAGTGAGTATTGCCTACAGCCTCACCTGTTTGATAGCGGTAACTGTGATGACGAAGAACAGAGGAAGGCCACTTGTTACTGGACTTGTTGGTGTATCAACAATAGCCTACGGAGAAGAGTACAACAGTGTCATTGTTCCAGAGGAGAACACATAGGAAACAAGTAATGTCACCTCCACATTCACTGACCTCCACAATATCAGAAAGAGATGAGAAATGTAGTGACAAGTTCTTAGGGTATGTCCACATGGGATATACTTTGCTGTGAAAAAAAAAATCTGCGGCAAAACACTCTTGAGTTGCTTTTTTTGCTGGGGATTTCACCCTATACATTGCACAGAAAAAACGCAGCATAGATACACAAAAATTTGCAAGCGGATTCTGCATAAATATTTTTTACACAGCGCAAGGATGGGATTTGTGCCACGTTTTCAAGTTAACCCCTATTCACAGGATAAAGGACAACTAACTGATTGCTGGAGAGTCGGATCGAGAACGGGAGTCCTGTTCCCCCGGTCTGATGACGCAGCAGGCCGAGCATGCACCCTGCCAAGCCATTCATTCTCTATGGGGAATGCTGGAGATATCCGAGCACAACCCTTTTTACTCTCATCCACTATATGGTTACTGTAAGATGCTGTGAATTAGAAAATACACAACATATATACCCTGTGTTGGATGTACCCTATAGGATTATTTTCATATTTTAAAGTGATGTCATATTGCTAGCATATGCCATCACTTTGTGACCCTGGGGGAGTCAGAATACTGAGAACAACACAAAACCTGAGAATAAAGGGGCTGCAACACTGGTGTAGCACTGCATCCCTTTCACTGTTTCTCCCTTTTTCTAGCAGTGAAGCACATGAGTACACTTACCTGACTGGGGTAAATCTTAAACCTCCCATATAATTAAATTATAAATTAAATTAAATTATAATTACCCCATTAAAGGCTAGAAGGCAACATAAAGTGGCCTATGGCAAAACTTCTGTACCGCCTCAACTTTTTCAGAAGGTTGCTTCAACTGTCTCTTCTGTAGCAAAACATTGTGGTCACTGGAGGGTCAAGAAAATATTGCATTTTACCACACATCAAGGGTGTCTCGATGGTGCTGCTGAGCCCCAGTCCCCATAGTAGGAGGTGCTGGCCTGTGTGACCTATAGTAATCATCATGGGTGGATTGGGAAGTTAAAGTGACCCTGGAAAAAAATACTAAAAGTGGCCCCGTTTTGTAGTTGGGTCCAAATTGATGGAAGGCAGGGCCAGCAGTATCATATTGTGGCACCTTATACCACCCCAACAGAGTCAAATACCACAGCCCATCACAAAATACATCCCCAAAAACTTCCACTGGTCAGCCATGAGGAGGGCTCAGGCGGCCCCCTGGGCATTGGCCCACCAGGGAATTTCCCTGTAAGGTCTATGGTAATCATACATCTCTCTGCCCTGGAGCATACAGTAATAATGAAGGCTTCATACGCAGTATATGTTCATTGTATAACATTCTATACCAGCATCTTATCCCAGTACAAATAAGTGGCCCAATCTAGATGAGAGATAACTGCAGGCATAATGACATGGAAATCAAGTCAAACAGGAACTGGTGACCTTTACTAGACCTGGGAGCTAAATGGAGAAGAGAAAGAACCTAAGGGTAAGAGCGATAGACCTACATAAGACTCTGCAAACTGCAAAACCAAGTGCTAAACACTGAACAAGCAGGCGTTCATGGAAGGATACCACAGTTGTCCGAAGAAAGAAAAACAAAACAAAACATTGTGGCCTCTCAATTGGCTAAAGTGACAAATCTTGATACTTTAGACGGTGGCCTGTTTAGTGAGCTATTCCTCAGCAGAATAACAATCTAGTGATGTGACAGCTTCCATTTAAAGGGGTTAGGCAGGCAGTATATATTGATGACCTATCCTCGGTGCTGGGTGTCAGACTGGGTGCCGATCAGCTGTTTGCAGAGGAGTTGGCTCTCCATGAGAGCGCTGCTTCCTCTTCATTACACTACGTGTAGTCTCCTATGCAGCAGCAGCGCAGGGTAATTACAAGTACTTACTCCAATCAGCGAAATTAAGCGAGTACTTGTAATTACACTGCACTTCCAAGACAACGGGCAGTACAATGAAAAAAAGGTAGCATTGTCTACTCTTCATTACACTACGTGTAGTCTCCCTTGCAGCAGCAGCGCAGTAGTAACAAGTACTCACTCCATGCAAGTGAATGAAGCGAGTACTTGTAATTACACTGCACTTCCAACACAACGGGCATTGTAATAATGAAAAGGTAGCACAGCCTCCTCTTCATAAAGCGGGTGCAACTCCCGCTAATCAGATATTGAGGACCTATCCTGAGGATAAGTCATCAATATATACTGCCTGCACAACCCCTTTAAATACGAGTACATATATCAGGACACATGAATGAACAATGCCCCCAATCCTTGACCCGTGGGCACATTTATGAATACCACGTGTGTATTAGTGTTCCAGTGTTGGCGATATAGAATAATGGATACTTAAATCTGTCTAAGCTGAAGTACACGACTTAATCAGTTCACGTATTGCAGAAGTATTTAAAAAGAATCTAGTAATAATATTGGCAGTTAGCAATGTTTTCTGAACGCCATAAAGTAAAGTGTGAAGTCAGCGTCTGCGGGTGCCAGAAATGAGTTGTCAGTGTTCTCGTGTAGGCGCTAAGATTAATTAGCAGATGGCAATCAATTCAAAGCGCATTCATCAGTGGTGTATGGAGAAGCGGCAATAACCCTGCAGGGCTCTCCCCATCGATAGGACATATCAGTATAACCGGGCATAATGAGATCAGCGGGGGTTAGGCACTTAGGGGGAGAGTGCTTCCTGATAACCCTGCGCTGCTGGAGGATGCGTTTAATTTATGACGAGGCCGTGCGCCTAAACAGAAATCTATGACAGCTCAGGGCTGCGGTAGATTTTTGGCTTTATTTACACCAGAAAACAGCCATAAATGAGGATAAAGTTGTTGCAGCTGCTGATCACTCCCCCTTGCGGCCCTTGTCACGCCCCCCCTTTCTGAAAAGTGGCAAGGGCAGAGTAAAAAAAGAAAAAAATGGGAGTTGTGACAATTTTTTCCAAACGTCGCAAACACATAGGGGGTCATTTACAAACAGATATACACCGCGTTTTGGCAGATTGCGGCGCAAGAGTTATTTGTGCCACAATCTGCTACATTTCCCCTCTGACGCCAGGTCTAAAAAAGGGGGTGTGGGTGTAGAAAATGGTCTAAATCTACGCCAGCAAGGGAGGTGATGTAGATTTAGACAGGCGGTGGATACGCTGAAGTTATGAAGAGGCCGGCGCACCCACTGCCAGCACATGGGAATATTGAGATAGGCACCTAAAATGCCAGTCTTAATAGATGACCCCCATAGTTTGCGACTTTTTAGCACCATTTTTCAAGAGCAAGGGAGATGATAAATCTCCCCCTTAGGGTGCATTCACACAACCATATGTATTTTGCAGTCCACAGAAAATACAGATGACGTCTGCGTGACATCCATGTCCGTTTTTTTTTTTGGCGGATCCATTGTGACAATGCCTATCCTTGTCCGCAAAAGGGACATAAATAGGACATGTTCTATCTTTTTTGCAATGGACATACAGATGCGGACAGCACACGCATTTTTTGGTGAACCTATTGAAATAAATGGGGCCGCATTCTGTCTGCAGGAAACGTGGATCGGATACGGTCGTGTGAATGCACCCTTAGTCTACAGCGCAGGCAGATCCTGGAAGAGAAATATACACCATAAAACATCTCATTCTCGCTGGGTTTGACACAGAAAAGTAAGTGGATTGTGACCTTTTTCACGCACACGTTCACTTGCTGCCTTCCTCAGGAATGCTGGGAAAAACAGATTTGTGTGCTGGATTTGGGGCACATGAGAATTACAGTAAATTAGTTAGGATTATAGGCAGTGAAAATGTATGCGTCAGGGCTTACACCGCCGCAGTGCCCCCGAGTGCCCCCATATACCGTACTAAGAGCTCAGATCCCTCACTGCATGAAACCTGCTCTACAGCTCCACGTTTATTCTGCTAGAGGAGGAGATGACGTCAGAAAGAAAACCTGACAAAATGTCATTTCTCCAGACGAGGGTTTTTTTTTTTTTTTTTTAACTCTTGCATCTTTAAAAGTAAAGCTCATAGGCAGCAATCATAACGCTAAGAGTAGAAGGGAAGTACGTCAAGGCTGCCTAGTCCATAACCGAGGTTATATACACTAAGGCTGGCCATTTACAAAGCTGATGACCGATGCTGTCCGCTGCCCAGTTTTAGGACGGTAACAGAAAGCGGAACAGATTTACTAAACTGCGGCACCAAACTGCAGAAAAAGGTGGAAATTTACCAAGATTGGTGTTTTCTACACAAATATTTCTATCCCTTGTGCCACTGGAGGACGTGCTTAAAGGGGTTGTGTCACTTCAGCAAATATTATTTATCATGTAGAGAAAGTTACGGTAATACAAGGCACTTACTAATGTATTGTGATTGTCCATATTGTCTTCTTTTTTTGCTGGCTTTATTCATTTTTCCATCACATTATACACTGCTCGTTTCCATGGTTACAACCACACTGCAATCCAGCAACGGGGGTCGAGCTTGCACACTATAGGAATCAATGGCGGCCTCTCTGCTGGCTGGGAACATGGGAACCCACATAGGCCGGCACTTTTTCCTATAGTGTATAAGTACAGCCTCCGATCATGGATTACAGAGTGGTCGTAACCATGGAAACGAGCAGTGTATAACGTGACGTTAAATTAAATCCAGTCAGCAAGGGAAGCAATATGGAGAATCTCAATACATTAGTAAGTGTCTTGTATTAACTTTCTCTACACAATAAATGCTATTTGGTGAAGTGAGCCAATCCCTTTAAGGGCTCATGCACACGACCGTATGTAATTTGTAGTCCGCAAAAAATACAGACAACGTACGTGTGACATCCGTACTGCATACGTTTTTTTTTTTTGCGGATCTATTGTAACAATGCCTATTCTTGTTCGCAAAACGGACAAGAATAGGACATGTTCTATCCTTTCTGAGGAACGGCAATGTGGACACACGGAAACAGAATGCACATGAAGCCATTTCCAATTTTTTGCGGACCCATTGAAGGGAACAGTTCCGCATACGGGCCGCAAAAAAACAAAAATGGAAGACGTAGAAAAAAAAATAAGTTTGTGTGCATGAGGCCTAATTCATGGCGAGGCGCGCACCCAGTCATAAATTTAGCACAGCCTTTTGGCAGTCCGTGCGCCTAGAACGGTTTTCTTTTAATGTACGTATTCTCTGTCCATCTTCACACAGACACTTCTGTAGATAAAACATCACTTGGGGGATGAACTCAAGCTTGGTACTGGGAAGAAGAATTTGGAGGGAGGGTAAAGAAGGACACTGCAGACACAATTTATAACTTACCTGAACCAAAAAGATGATGAGAAAATAAAAATTTGCAATTCTTCTAAACTGCTCAAACAGGTTTTTGGGATAAAGTTCCACACGGTGTACTGCAGAGGAGAAAGGGGAAATGTCATTATTTTAAAGGTTCCAAAAACTGACGGTCAGAAATCACATCACAATGTATTAATGATAAAAGAGGACTTTCTGATAACCACTGGAAGTCCCCCCCCCCAGAAACAGACAGAAAGAAAGAAATGTCTCTCCCTGCTTCCAGCTGTTCACAGAGGGTCTGCCGTCTCTATTTTAGTAACTACTCCCACATAATAACAATTCTTATTTTTATGACTATGGTGTGACATTCCTTTATTATTCCTGCTAGAAGTTAGGAATGCCTTACTAGCAGTTTGCAATGAAGGTCCAGCCGGGTGTTACCAGTTGCGGATGTGTCCCTGCACAGTCTGACACTATCAGCTCCAGCTCTGGTGTTGCACCCACATGAGCAGATGTATGTACAGCACATCAGTGCCATAGACAATATGGTGACATCACTGCTGTCCGCACTATATATGTCTTTTTAATAGGGGTTAAAATTTTAACACTGACAGTATAGGGCCCCATTCACACGTCCGTATAATGTGTCCGCGTCCTTTCCGCTTCCGCAATTGCGGACAATTATGCGAATAGGATGCAGATCCATTCATTTCAATGGGTCCCGAAAAAATGCGGACAGTACACCATGTGGTGTCCGCATCCGTGTGTCCGTTCCGACTGTCCGCATAAAGAAATCCTCCTGTCCTACTTTTCTCCCAAATTGCGGTCCGTAGCACAATGAAAGTCTATGGATCCGCAAAAAATGCGGAAGACATGCGGAAAGGCATCCACATATCATCCGTATTTGCGGATTCCGTTCCAGGAGGGGTGAAAAAAAAAGATGTTATTCATCCTTCCGCAAAAAACGGATGACATATGGATACATCCTTTCTGTTTTTTACGGAAAAACGGAACGGATGTCCTGGAAAAACTGAGTTTTTTGCGGAACAACGGATCCGCAAAAAACTGACCGTTTTCCAGGATGTGCAAAAATACGGACGTGTGAATGGGGCCTTAGTAAGTGACTTTTTTCTAATGGTTTATGAAAGTGGAAGGGATTAAAAAAAATTAACAAGGTTTCACTGCATTAAGCCTCTATTAAACTGCCCGTTTTTTTTCGGCAGATAATCACTGTTCATGCGAACACTCGTTAGCAATCATCTGGCAGTGTAATACTGCCGTTGACTGCCCGATCATCGGGCAAATCCAAATCTTTTGACATGTTAAAAAAATCAGCGTTTGCAGGTGGCAGATCGTGGTTTGTAATCTGCTGCCAACAAACAGTGATTCAGTATAAGGACGAGCGATGGCATTACCCATTACTGTGGAGGAGATCGCTATATGTAATAGAAGCAGTTTCCTCCACTGACAAGCAGGCGATTGCCAGGAAGGAACGCTTCCCTCCCGACAATCGCCTGTGTGATCTGCCAGTCTAATATAAGCCTTACCCTCTGGAATGCATTGTGTGAAATCTACATCAAGATCTGTGACACATCTGTATGGAGTAACTTAAAGGCAATGTACACCTTTGGGAGTCAATTTTTTTATTATTGCATTTTTTTACTATACTCATTGTGGGCTAAAAAATATTTTTTAAATTGGTCTTTATTAAAAATATGGTATCCCTTTCTCTGTACAGAGCTGAGATGTTCTACTAGCACCTCTTGGATTGTCTGCCTTTTCCATCAGACCAGGAGCTGACGGCTCCTTATCTCTGTTCTCTGACCTTATAAACATTAAAGCTCAATCCTTATCTTACTGATAAGAATGTGACTTAAATAAGTGTTTATGGCCTCTTAGTAATTTAGAGATAAGGGTTATTAGATGCCCGAGTGAAAAGTACCAGTCACACAGCAAGAAAAAGTTAACCCTTTGTGACAGAATGGCTCAATATTTTTAATAAAGGCTGAAAAACTGAAAAAATGATTTTTATCCAAAAATAAGCAAAATGCAACTCATAAAAAATTTGCCTTCAAAAGATGTACATAGCCTTTAACAGTTTACCACAGCCAATCTCACAACAGGGATATAAAAGCAATATACAATATAAAGTGCAAATTGTGAAGATTCAATGAAAAGCTGATCACAACAACCAATAATTATAGCATTTGAGGAGTTTATATCACTGCCTTGACCAATCAATCAGTGACAATGGCTTCCTATCATAACCTGCGGTTCTGGATTCTGTCGCCGGGCTCATTTAGCACACAATGCAGTAAGAGCAGCGGAGACGAGCGTCTACCAGCCGCCTATTGTGCCGTCCTAATTATCTCCTCTAGTAACAGGAGGCAGAGTAAAAGATCAATGATGTTTGGTAGACACATGGTGAATTATGTATAAATCCTATTCTCACAGTCTATTACACTGTCTGATCTTCTGCACACCATTAATGGCCTACACTAGGTAGTCTTGTTAAGTAACATATATTCCTAACTAGTGATATATTTCAGCCTCATACTAATAACGGAGGACGCGCAAGAACCAAACATTTCCTGCATCGGTCTAATAAATGGATATTCGGTTTTACAAATTAAAGGGGTTGGCTCATCTCAGACATTAAAGGGGTTATCCGAGACCTATAATGTCCACCAAAATGCCTGGGCCCCTCTTACTGGTTATACTGATCCCGCTCCCTGGCACCTACATCGCTTCTGATGCCCGCGTGGACGTAGCATCTCCCATCTCGCTGCATCAATTAAAACATCTGGCGAAGAGAGGGGGGCTGGGTGAGCCAATAGCAGGCTGTGACGAGGACAAGCCTCCCTGGTGTCAACTGGCCTACTATTGGCTGCCCCCGTCGCCAGATGTTTTGATGCAGGGAGGTGGAAGATGCAGCGGTGGCCATCAGAAGCGATGCGGGTCCTGGGGAGCGTGATGAGTATATCCTGTAAGAGCGGCCAAGCATTTTGGGAAGCATCAATGTCAGATAGTTATCTGGTGCTGTCTCCAGAACAGGCCCCTGAAGTAGACGGAGAGCAGTCGTGCTTGTGTGGCCACCCTCCATGTATCCTGTCCATTGAAGAGGACTCAGCACTGACACGGGCACCACCACCCCCTTCAGACAGTGGGGTCCAGAGCTGGTCTCCCACTGATCGGCCATCAACACTGTGAAGAAATGGATTGTATCTGAACCTCCTGCACGTCAGGGTTAAATGCATCAACTGGAGCTTAAAATATGAAAAAAGTTCAGAGACCTCGATCTGGGGAAAGAGCGCTGGATAAGAACTAGAGATGGGAGCTGCTGACGGATCCTGAAGGGGAAAATGTACCAAAAAGTTTATATATCACCTACTGTATCTCGACTTTATAAGGAGAGGTGTTTGGGATGAATATTCTAACTGAACATCAAGTAAAAATGAAAATAATCCTAAAAAATAATACAATTACAGACCTTGCTACAGTCCCTTATAACAATGACCCATAGGACCCAATATTGACCCAATTTCTGCTCAGAGACGTCATAAAACACATTGGCCGAGTTTCATCTCAACGTACTTCATCTCTCTGTGTGCAGTATATAAAGTATCACTTATTTAGTCTACATACAGACTGAAAGAGAACGTTCCGGGAAAAAGCGTCGTTCAATACAAAGTCAGTTACCGCGCTGAATCAATCAATAAGCGGCCATATAACGCAGACACCGCGCTCCCGCTACAGCAACCAGTTGTCGTGAACATTGAAGGAACAGCCGCTTCTCCGGGAATAGAAATGATCTGATTGTCCAATATACTCTCTGAAGAGCGGATCTGCATCTTTATCATCCTTGAAGATACAGTCCATGGAAGAGACCGGTCATATCTCCTCACATGCCTGTATAGAACTTTGCATTGTCTTATACCTCTGTTATTCCTCCTGGAAAGGTATGGATAAACTGACAACCGGGTGTTACCATTCTCCTTATCAACAGGTTGGTCACTGATTATACAGTTTAAAAAATGAAGGTCACTCACACAACCGTATCCGTTTTTGCAGACCGCAAATTGTAGATCCATAAAACACGGATACCGGTCGGGTGCCTTCCGCATCTTGTGGAACAGAACATCCTCCTCCATGATAGAAATGGCTATTCTTGTCTGCAAATATGAGCAAGAATTAGGACATGTTCTATCTTTTTTGCGGGGCCATGGAGGGAACATGATGGATGCGGACAGTTACATAGTCTGCCACCACAAGTCAGCAGAGATGAAAGTGCCGATACTCCGCGGCTGGCTTGTAAAAAGGTCATTCACATGAAGAGGAAACTTGGGCAAAAATGAGTATTCTATAGATTTTTCATATTCTGGAATGGAAATACCACTGAATTTCACGGAGGATTTCACCTCTTCAATGTATAGAAGTGTCTTGAACTTACCCTTAGGTAAGAAGTCGCAACCCTCTGCCTGACACACGGACACCACCCATTGACTTATAAAAGGGTCCATCAAGGTGTCATTTTTGACAGGAAAAATAGCTCTGCAGGCGACAGAACTTCGGATGCAGATTTACTAACAGAGAAAGGATGATGCTGAACAACTAGAAGTATTACTGGCACTTTTTTTTTTTTTTTTTAATGTTATAGGGGTAGTAATACTGACCATTTTTAATACACTTTAATTACTGAAATCGCACATTTCTATGTGAAAAATAGCTCTAAAGTGGCCCATTTTGTGCCTTAGCAGTGCTCCCCATCTTCTATGTACTTAACCGAGGACACGCTCCACACTGACTGCTGCTTATATATATATATATATATATATATATATATATATATATATATATATATCTCTATCTCTATCTCTATAGAGAGAGAGAGAGAAACAGAAAGAGTGGTAGAGAGGGAGTCTCACCAGAGCTGGAGTGCCGGAGGTTAGCCATCACTGACCTATAATGTCACCCATAATGCCCAGGCCCCTCATATAGGTTATACTTACCCCGGCACCCGCGTCGCTCCTGATGCCTGCAAAATATCCGGTGGACGGGGCAGGGTGCTTTGGGCAGCCAATAGCAGTCTGCAATGGGGATGAGCCTCCCTAGTACTGGTGGGTGACTCGGGGCAGATGCAGCAGCAGCCTGAGGGAATCAGGAGTGATGCTGGTGCCAGGGGTGAGGTAAGTATAATCTAAAAGGGGGTCCCAGGCCTTAAGCCCCATTCACACGACTGTAAGTGTTTTGCGGTCCGCAAATTGCGGATCCGCAAAACACGGATACCAGCCATGTACATTCCGCAATTTGCGGTGGACCGCACATGGCTAGCGCTATATAGAGAATGCCTATTCTTGTCCGTATTTGCGGACAAGAATAGGACATGCTCTATATTTTTTGCGGCGCTGTGGAACGGAACAACGGTCTTTTTGTGGCCCCATTGAAATAAATGGGTCCGCACCCGTTCCGCAAAATTGCGGAACAAATGCGGATCCATTTATACAGTCGTGTGAATGGGGCCTAAGGGGGGACATTATAAGGGTTGGATAACCGCTTTAAAATATATTTCAAAAAATGTTCAGTATCGCTGCCCCTACACATTACATAAAAAAAAGCCACTGTGCTTATTTCTAAAGTGCCGGCCAAAGAATGGATTTTACCATCCGTGGCCGTCCTCACAGCCTGTGCAAAGGATACAAATCTCAGGGTTAAGGTTTCAGCCATTACAGAAGGACTGCTGTGTTTAACATGAAGATCATGGAAATAGAAATCCTCCGTATTTATTGCTACCTAACTAAACTTAAGGGTTCTGCTGACAAATATCTAATGAGACTGCCTGACCTCAACGCCTCATTTCATCTCTGTCGGATCAGACATAATCACCAGAAGTACCTGCCTCTCCCTCCCTTGTTCCCCCTACAGAGGTTACACGCACATTCTGCACGTCTCTGGCACATTTTACACGTACAACCGTCCTACATATTTAGTCACTGCCTTAATATTGGTGCAAGACCAAGATCAGTCTTCGTTTTTGATTTACTAGACCTTACGTTTGTTAACGATCTGACACGTGTCGGAAAGTAAAATTTTCCATGTGCATTCAGTCTTTTCAATTCTATCCTAGAAGTGTACAAGTGCTGGAGCAGTCTGGCCAGTATTACTGGTGTGCTCAGCAAGTGGCGACACACAGAAGCTGGCAGCAGTCAACACGGAAAAAAACGTGCGCTTGTTTTGCTGATCAGAAGACTAGATGTGTAGGCAAAGGTTTACATCGCCAGAAGGGATCTATAATGCACAAAGTGTTGAGAAATCTTTGCTTTTCTATCAGGTAAAGAAAGGTTGAATGATTGTACCATGCGCTGGTAGAGATGGCAGCACAGAAGGGGTCCTGGGAACAGGCAGATGGCTTGCAGAACATTGGCATCTGCCTAGGTGGCCTTCTGGACCATGCCATCATGCAGGCAGCACCAATACTGAAGCATGATCACATAAAGCAGCCGGTCAAATCATTTACCAATATAATGTCAACTGTAAAACATTTATAAAGCTAAAAATATGAAAAAAATGAAAAAAAATATATAAAATCTATAAAGCTTAGCTAAAAATATATATATAAAATCTATAAAGCTTAGCTAAAAATATATATAAAAATCTATAAAGCTTAGCTAAAAATAATATATATAAAAATCTATAAAGCTTAGCTAAAAAATATATATAAAAAATATATATAAAGCTTAGCTTAGCTAAAAATATATATAAAAATATATCAAGCTTAGCTATAAAAATATAATAAAAAATATATAAATCAAGCTTAGCTAAAAATATATATAAAAATATATCAAGCTTAGCTAAAAATATAAATATATATAGCTAAAATATATATAAAAATATATAAAACTTAGCTAAAAATATTATAAAAATCTATAAAGCTTAGCTAAAATATATATAAAATATATCAAGCTTAGCTAAAATATATAAATAATAATATAAAAAATATATTAAAAATATATATAAATAATAAAAATATAAAAATATAAAAATATAAAGCTTAGCTATATATAAAAAATATATAAGCTTAGCTAAAAATATATATAAAGTTTTAGTAATGTAAGAAGCATTCCAACCTTTGATGAGACAATCCTGTTATCACAGAATTTAGGCGCAATATAAGCATCCGTTTCTGAAGCTGGCCGATGCCCGACATACACAGTACGGGTCCCCACGCGATTTTCTTCTCCAGGACACTGTCAAAAACGAGAAAGAAAAAAAAAAAAAAAAAAAGAGTGTAAATTTATGGCTTCTCATCAAGCCAATGTAAACTTTCTTCCCAGAAACCTTTCGCAATATTACATTCATTTCCAAGCACTTGTTAGTTTCCTTCTACAGGACAGAGCTGAGGACTGTCGCACATGACCCAAGGCAACGGTTTATCCTGGAGCACAGGAACTACTGGAGTGGATCCATTCAGGAAATTGCAAGGTTTTTACATGTTTAGCTCATCCTTCTGTCTCAGCAGTTCGTGTTTAATCGGAAACGCAAAAAACAAGCAAGAGTTTTACATTTAAAAAAAAAAATCTTTTAATGGACCGGTGGGAAATAGCAGGCAACGCTTGGCTCCATGCTATTTTTACGCTGGGATACACCTAGTGTCCTTGCAGTGAGATGCACTAGAATAGCATCATGTACGTCAGATCTCAGTGTGGGGATCCCAGGGCAGTATCATGGATAGCTTCCAAATGCATTTTATTTTTTTTCTCACTCCCATGAATAGAAATTGTGATTCCTTGCTACAAAAACAGAGAAGAATAGGACCCGCCATGAGATTCTCAGATCGAGCACACAAATACGTGAAAAAAACAGATGTGAGAACAGCCCCATTGACAAGTATGGGTCAATGAGTGTGTCATCCGTTTTAAAAACAGGGAACGCATGACACGATGACACGTTCATCAATCATGTGGCCTAGGTGCAACTCAGCCCCATAGAAGAGTGTGATACGAAGCACAGTCGCTATACAATGTATGGCACTTGGTGAGCTGAGAGAAGGCAGCGGCGCTCACGGGAATGCTAGTGCCTTCTCAAATTCCCATACAGCTGATAGGAGGTGGTCCTGGGTGTCAGACCCCCACCGATCAGATACTGATCATCAGTATTAAAATTTCAGACAACCCTTTTAAATGATTGCGCGCTAGGTGTATAAGGTCTGTGTAGTATTCCAGTTAAAGGG
>ONZH01011568.1:0-22738 GCA_900303285.1 Rhinella marina
TATTGGTAGCAAATGACTTGGTTGTATTCTGTGACGTACAGAAAGTGTCACCTGGACAGTATATACGGATGGGAGCGAATGTGCTGAACTGTGACACACAGAAAGGTTACACGTAGCTGAGTAAAATGGATTTGTATCACTGAGCTAAAACAACTGAACTAATAATTTTTTTTTTTTATATTTTGTTTTTTTGGGAACGTGACGTGCAGGAAATATGGTAGAACTGACTGACACCCTCTTAACGGTGGCTATTTAGTCTGCGACCCAGACAAATGTCACACAGAGAATTTTCTGGATCAAGCGGTAGATGATATTGGTAGCAAATGACTTGGTTGTATTGTGTGACGTACAGAAAGTGTCACCTGGACAGTATATACGGATGGGAGCGAATGTGCGGAACTGTGACACACAGAAAGGTTACACGTAGCTGAGTAAAATGGATTTGTATCACTGAGCTAAAACAACTGAACTAATAATTTTTTTTTTTTATATATTTTGTTTTTTTGGGAACGTGACGTGCAGGAAATATGGTAGAACTGACTGACACCCTCTTAACGGTGGCTATTTAGTCTGCGACCCAGACAAATGTCACACAGAGAATTTTCTGGATCAAGCTGTAGATGATATTGGTAGCAAATGACTTGGTTGTATTGTGTGACGTACAGAAAGTGTCACCTGGACAGTATATACGGATGGGAGCGAATGTGCTGAACTGTGACACACAGAAAGGTTACACAAAGCTGAGTAAAATGGATTTGTATCACTGAGCTAAAACAACTGAACTAATAATTTTTTTTTTTATATTTTGTTTTTTTGGGAACGTGACGTGCAGGAAATATGGTAGAACTGACTGACACCCTGTTAACGGTGGCTATTTAGTCTGTGACCCAGAGAAATGTCACACAGAGAATTTTCTGGATCAAGCGGTAGATGATATTGGTAGCAAATGACTTGGTTGTATTGTGTGACGTACAGAAAGTGTCCTCTGGACAGTATATATGGATTGGAGTGAGTCAGTGCTGAACTGTGACACACAGAATGGTTCCACAGTGCTGTGTGCAATGGATTTGTATCACTGAGATAGAAAAAAAAAAAAAAACAGGGTTAGATATGGCGATAGCTGCACTACTAGTGCCAGCCAGCCAAGTGACAAAAAAAAATAAATAAAATATCTTCTAGCCCTTAGAAGGGCTGTTGGGTTCTTTGTGGGTGATCCCTGCCTAACAGACAACTAAATGCAGGCCCTAACACTGTCCCTGAAAGGCAGCAGCTCTATCCCTAACGACATCCAGACGGCATCTGAGCCGAGCGCCGCGGCCAGTCGGTAGTATATTCTAGGGTCACCTGATCAGGCCAGCCAACCCCTGCTATCGACATGTAAGGGCCCCACGTGATGCTGGGTGTACTGTAGAGTCTCCTGGCTTGTGATTGGCTGTGTTTTTAGGCGCCAAAAAAGCACGATGCGGAAGTTGCCATTTCCTCGAGCATGGCGAGATATTCGTCCGAGCATAGAGCAGTTACGAGTACCCTAATGCTCGAACGAGCACCAAGCTCGGACGAGTATGCTCGCTCATCTCTAGTGGCAATGTGCTCTAGTGGTTGAGATAAAAACAACTGTCTACACAAAAATGACTTTACCCATGAAGAATGCTTTCCCATGTCATGTACTGTCATGTAGCAGCTATGAATTCATTTCTGTAGGGATTCAGTGGCACTTGAACTCAACACTTCTACCTGTTTTCACAGAATCCTTGCTGAAGCTAAAAACCTCTCACTTAATGCTACGGTAGCTTTCAATGCATACAGCAATATCAAGAACTTGATTGATAATGCAGATGATGCCGCAAAAGAGGGCAAAGACAAGGCTAATGAAGCAGTAGAACTGGTAAGTGCAAATACATTTAGAAAAAAGTGCTGAACTATCACTTAAAAGTGAGAAAAGTATTGGCAGTTCCATACTCAAGACCAAATTTGGAACAAGTCATTGATTGCAGTTCCTTATAACACCACATGCCTTAGGACATGGCCTAGTATTTCAAAGAGGTTATACTGCTCCTTAGTGCTCTGTATCATGGCCCTGGTCTGCTGCCATATAGGTTCTGTAAGGGTTGTAGGCTCTGTTGAGATGTTCTTCCCATGATCTGACACATATAGAGGAAAATGTCTGTGTACAAATGCCATTCAGTGGAGCAGACAACAATATTTTTGCTCATACAAAATTCAACATGTATGAAATTAAAGGTATCCTGTACATAGGTTGAAACCCCATGTATCCATATGGGAGCCTTATTAGGGCTTATTAGAGGTTTGTACTAAGCATAGCCATAAACAGCCACGTGTTTGAGCTCTTATTATATTAGCTATACTAATAGTAAAGGTAATCAAGTCCCAAACCTTAAAACGGACTTGTCACCTCTCCTGACATGTCTGCTTTAGTTAATATGTGTAATAACAATTCTGGAACATGTCTTATCAGTCTTTATTGTGCCATTCCTCTATTATTCTTCTCTATCATTTAAATGATAGATGATAGAATAAAAGAGCAACTGGGTGTTACCAGCTGGGGATGTGTTACTGCACAGATGGCACACTGTTCAATGAGTGCCACTAGTTTCAGATGGTGCAGGGATACATCCCAACCGTTGACACCCAGTTGTATCTCTACTTATAGACTTCTACCAGGAATAATAGAGAAACAGCACAACATATAGTTATATAACAAGATGCTCCAGAATTGTTATTGCTGGTAGAATGCAAGTAGTTACTAAAACAGAATTGTCAGCAGAGATGGCAGGTCCTCTTTATATATAAAAAAATACCAAATTTACCAAAAATTTGGAAAAATTTCCAAATTTCCAAATTTTAATTTCTCTACTTTAAAAATATATAGTAATACCTCCAAAAATAATTATTATTTTACATTCCCCATATGTCTACTTCAAGTTGGTATCATTTTATAAATGTCATTTTACTTTTTTCAGACGCTAGGAGGTTTAGAAGTTTAGAAGCCAATTTTCAAATTTTCAACAAAATTTCCAAAACCATTTTTTAAGCACCAATTCAGATATAAAGTGATTTTGAGGGGCTTACGTAATGGAAACCACCCATAAATGACCCCATTTTAGAAACTACACCCCTCAAATTATAAAAAACTGATGTTACAAACTTTGTTAACCCTTGAGGTGTTCCACAAGAATTAAAGGAAAATGGGGGTGAAATTTCAAAATTTCACTTTTTTGGTAGATTATTCATGTTAATATTTTTTTTCTTGCAACACAGCAAGGGTTAACAGCAAATTAACCTCAATATACATTACTCTGATTCTGCAGTTTACAGAAATACCCCGTATGTGGTGGTAAACGTCTCTATGGGTTTGTGGCAGTGGTCAGAAGGAAAGGAGCGCCATACATATTTTGGTGGCAGATTTTGCTAGAATGGTTTTTAGGCACCATTTTGTAATTGAGAGAATCTGACGTACCCCTACAGTGGAAACTCTCAAAAAGTGACCCCGTTTTGGAAACTACACCCTTCAAAGAATATATTAAGGGGGGTACTGGCCACTTTGACCCCCTAAGCGTTTTATGGAATTTGGAAACACTTGGCTGTGAAAATGAACAGTTTCATTTCTTCCAATAAAATGTTGCTTTACTCCAAATCTTTCATTTTCAGAAGGGGTAACAGGAGAAAAGTACCCCATAATTTGTTCCCCATTTTCTCCTGAATACGGAAACACCCCATATGTGGTAGTAAACTGCTGTGGGGGAACATGGCAGGATTCAGAACAGAAGCAGCGCCATGTGGAATTTGCAGCACAGATTTTGATGGACTGGTTTGCGGGAGCCATTGATTTTTATTTTTTTGAGTTATTATCTTATGTTGGGGCTCATTTTTTGCGAGATGAGGTGACGTTTTCATTGGTACCATTTTGGGGTACATTTTTTAAAGCATTCACCTGAGGGGGCAAATCATAGGATATTTTTATAGAGCAGGTTGTTACAGACGCGGCGATACCCAATATGTCTACCATTTTTATTTTTGTTACACTTTACACATTAGCTGCATTTTTGAACAGAATAAAATCTCGTTTTTGTGCTGCCTTTTTCTGAGAGCCATATTTTTTTTATTTTTTGGGCTATTGTCTTAGGTAGGGTATCAATTTCTGCGGGATGAGATGAAGTTTTGATTGGTATCATTTTGGGGTACATAGGCTTTCTTGATCTCGTGGTATCACACTTTTTGTGACGCAAGAGAAAAAAATGTCTGTTTTGATCTAGTTTTTAAAAAAAAATTTTTTACAGCATTCACCTGGGGGGTCCATCTCATGTAATATTTTTATAGAGAAGGTTGCTACGAACGCGGCGATACCCAATATGTCTAACATTTTTATTTTTGGAAAGTTTTACACATTAGATGCATTTTTGAACAGAATAAAATCTTTTTTTGTGTTGCTATTTTCTGAGAGCCATATTTTTTAAATTTTTTGGGTGATTGTCTTAGGTAGGGTCTAAATTTCTGCGGGACGAGACGGTTTGATTGGTACCATTTTGGGGTAAATACGCCTTTTTGATCACCTGATATTACACTTTTTGTGAGGTTAGGTGACCAAGAAATGGCACAGTTTTGACACAGTTTTTTTTTTTTTTACTGCGTTCACCTGGCGGGGTGGATGATGTGATGTTTTTATAGAGCTGGTCGATATGGACGCGGCAATACCTAATATGTATGTATAACTTTTCTTTTTTTCCCTTTTTTTTAAAATTTTTTTAACTTTATTTTGGGAAAAGTGCGCTTTTCTATTTTTTTTACTTAAAACTTTTATTTTTTTGTAAAACTTTTTTTCACTTTTTTTCCCCCACTTTTAGGGGTCTGATCCCCTTTACAAAGCATTACAATGCTTCTGCCAGTGTAATACACTTACAGCCTGCTTCCTGTGAGATCCAGGGGGCTGGATCTCACAGGCTCGCAGGGATGGCAGCCACGATGCCTAAGGAAGGCTGCTGTGATGGGGACCCGATGGACTTTACTTACATACGCCCGCATCACATGTGCCGTGGTCAGCGCTGACAGCGGCACATCGAGGGTTAATACGCCCGTTTGTGTGTTTTCACCGATGCGGGTGTACGCAGCAGGGGTCTGGCTACTGGAAACAGCTGGCCCCCTGTAGCTGCGCCCGCCCGATCAGTGCGCCGTAGTACTACGGCGCTGGGTGTCAAGCCTCTTCACGCAGCGCCGTACTATTACGGCGCTGGGCTTGAAGGGGTTAAAAATGTCCTAGAATATTCTGTACATTTTCATAGCCAGGGGCGTAGCTATAGGTGAAGCAGCTGCTTTGGGGCCCAACCTCAGAGGAGAAGTAAAAGATTTTGATTGTCAGGCCCCCCTCAACAATATTATAAAATGACATTATATACACAGACACTGTAGAAAATGGCTAGACATCTGAGAGAGCGATTTTGACTAGCCACTGGAGTGGGGGTTGCATGGGAGGAGGGGGGTTGCAAAGAAGTAACCCATTCAAAAATTTGCTGTGGTGACCAGCCATTTCTAGTAACGCCACTGTTAATAGCTCTATGATGAACTAAGGGCTCACAATTTCAAAGTATTACACTAGTTCTAAATTCAAGTAAGCTATTTGACTTGACCAAACTTTTTAACACTGTGCACTAGACTCAACTAGACATTGAGATTTACTCAAATAGAAATGTTTTTAGGAAAAATGTAATTGTAGTTTGTTTGTTTTTTGTTGTTAAACCCATGTCTCATAACTGTTCTTTTTTTAGTTAAAAACATATATATAGGGGGAGATTTATCAAACTGGTATAAAGTAGAACTGGCTTAGTTGCCCATAGCAACCAATCAGATTCCACATTTCATTTTTCACAGCTTCTTTGGAAAATGAAAGGTGGAATGTGATTAGTTGTTATGGGCAACTAAGCCAGTTCTGCTTTACACCAGTTTAAATGTCTATGATATCCACAATATATTTACACAAAACTAATATATTAACTAAAGGTATTTAATGACATGTTCACCCCTTGTAATAGAAATGTCAATTTTTCACATTTAGCCTGAGTTCTTGATTTCCCTCTCATTCGCTGGCAAATTTCTAGATATTTCCTTTGTTTGCCATACTCATATTACTGCATGCAAATGTGACCTTTCTGAGCTATTATTTTGATTGTACTGTATCTAATAGTGTTCAAAACCCAGGATAGCATGATAGTTTGTAAAATGCCCAACTAAGATTAATCTGTATTAACATTCAATACAACTTCATTTTGCTCAAGCTCAATTAATTTTAAACAGAAAATATATTGCATTTTTCCATGCTTATTATTTTTTAAGTTAATATCATAGACTATTTCTGACATAATTTTTTGAGGATTTGCTTCACAATGAGCATTGCATTGCAGAATGAGCATTTTAATTTGTGATATGATTTATGTCCTACATTGTTAGTATCATAATTTTTACAGCCACGGAAAGGAAAAAAGGTGCCAAAAGTTAAATCTTTTAGCTCAAAAATTGTTATACAAAATAAAAAGTCAGAACACTAAACATCTCCAAAGTGAAAAACCATGGTATTTTTACTAGGGTGAATATTTTTGTCTCACATTTGCTGCCCTGCATTCTTAATGGTCTGTCCCACTGGCACAACAAATGCAGATGCAGGACAAAACCCTCATAGGGGTCTCCATAAAAATGTTTATGGTATATTAGAGATGAGTGAATTTCTTGAAATTCATTTTGGATGTGAATTGCCAACTTTTTCAAAAAATTTGATTCAGATATGAATTGATTCAACCCAATCAATAATGCCATTAAATACCAGGAGAGAAAGAATATAATACTCCACTGGAAAAGAGGAGACATGCATATAAGTTGTCCTTCGAAAAGGTCAAGAAAACTTAGTAAGAGAATAGTTCTGGTTAGCTGACTGGCCTTTGTCGGGGTCTTAGGAGTGCTCTCTCGTTAGGGAGACCACCTAGTATGCATGAGGAGTATTGTAGCCAACACTGCTCTATGTTTCTAAGCAAATTAGCTTCTTTTATGAAAAAGTACTAGTTTAACAGTTGGAGGTTACCACCAGATTTTCTCCTGGTGGTAGCCTCAAACTGTTGAATCAGTATTTTTTCATAATAAGGTTTTCCACTAGTGGTAACTTTGAACTGTTCTTTTTGGAAGAACATCTAAAGAAGATATTTCCCTGAAACCCAAAGGTAGGCAAATTATCTTTTCTTTGTGAAAAAGCACTGATTGAACAAACAGCTCAAGGTTACCACCAGGGGAAAATATTATTATGAGAAATAACTAAACAGTGTTACATAGCTACCAACAGGGAAAACCTTATTATGAAAAAGCACTGATTAAACAGTTGAAGGCTACCAGAAGGGGGAAATCTTATTATGAAAAAGCACTGATTGAACAGTTCAAGGTTACCACCAGGGTAACATCAGGTGCTAGCCTCGACCTATTCAACTAGAGATTTTTTATAAAAGAAAGACGATTTACAAATATTTTACCCCAGAAACTCAGGGCAGTGTTGATTGGGCTATAGTACTCCTCATGCATACTAGGTGGTCTTCCTAATGAAAAAGAGAACCTCCAAGACCATGACAAAGGACACTCAGCTAACAGGGCAGTTTTCTCTCGAGACACTCAGTTTTCTTCCGCTTTTGGAAATAGAACTGACTTGAACATCTCTTTCAGGGAAGTGTAATATGGGGAAATTTAGTATAGTACTTTTATCCTTTTAGAAGAAAAACTGACTTAAACATGTCTTATACCCTTGGATTATAAGAAATGGAGATCTCTTTCTCATCTCAAAATGAATAACAAGAAATTTGGGATTACTTTTGAACTGGTAGAATTGATTTGCTTCTGTAATTTATATGTAACAAAAATTAACAAATAAAATTGTAGTAGGATGTCAACTTTTATTTGTACTAAAACCATGTTCAGTGTGAGGGCAAGCTGGAGTGAAGAAGACAACGTGATGGTGGAAGACATGTTAATCAAAAGATTAATTGGAGCATTTGCAGTCCATTTAACATAATTTTTAAGTTTTTTTAGGGGGTTACCTGGGAAACTGGGTGCAACATTGTGATATTTAAAAATGTCGCACATCATGAATGCACCATAAAAATAATCTACTTGTTGAAACAGTCCTACTTTTCATGCAACTTTTTAAAGTGGCTTGGGATGGGGTAGCTCACAAAAGTCACAAGATTTAGCAAAAAAGGTTGCACATAACAACACTAGCAACTTTTTCACACCAGAAAACCGGAGTAACAGTCTTGATAAATGCCCTCCAGTGTCTTTTACCTGTTTAGATTGTATCTTAAAAGGCATTTGGTTAAATGACAGACTAAGTATAAAAGAAAAAATTCTGAAGAAGAAAATGTGTTAAGAAATTAAAATAGAAGGTAAAAGGAAAAAAACTGAAATGATGTATTAAAATTTATTCACAGAATATTCACAGTTCTGTCAATCATTTCATTATATAAGTTCTCACTGTAAGATTTTATTTCATTCTAGTGAAGGAAGCAATTTTTAAGACACTAATGTTCCGCTCAACAGTAGTCCATTTTAAGCAATTTTTTAATGGTTCCAAAGAAATCCCAATCTATAATGGGTTAATAAGATTTCAGATGGATTATTGTCATGCTATTCTGCTCATCAGGAGCAATGAAAACCTTACAGAACGTAACAATAGAAGAAGCGTAAATTGTTCATTACCAACTGCATGTGTTCTATACATGCAATATAAAGGAAAAGGCCCTCTTTCAACAGTTTATAGTTTACACATAGTCTATGTAAAATGTTGCGAAACCATACTAATGCATTGCATGGATTTCTTGTACTAAACCACCTCTACAGCCCGTATAATAGTATGGTTGCTTACAATACTATTAAAATGTAGAGATTGATGGTAGCTGCTAGTTAGGAGGGGTAGCAGAAACACTTTTTGCATATATCTGAAACACTGAAAAGTATGCTGGCGTACAATGAACCAAAATTGAGTGTATACAGTACTAATTTTGGCATCAGTAGTTCTGTGCACGAGAAAATAATACTTATATCCTTGTATAGATTTATGGAGTAATGTGCACCAGTTTTCCGGTGTACGTATTGGTAGTTGTCTTGAATTGCCTAGGTACTACTATAATGACTGCCCTTCCTGCCCACTTTGTGCAAAATTGGCAAGCGTGTTGGAAAAGGGAGAAAAGTCACAAATTTATTTGCAAAATAGGATTTTTGTAAGACAGGCAACTTTAGTAACACCCCCTAATATGCATTACATATTTAATATTCTATGTAGTGATTTTTTTTCTTTTTAAAATACATTAATTTTCTTCAACTATTTGTACTTACAATATTGCAAATGTTTATACATATCTGGATTCTATTCCAAAGGATTTTACCTGGCATATTGAACATATTCTGTTTATACTTTTACTCTAGTAATATTTTATGTCTTTACTTTTTTATTTAAATAAAGGTTACTGGTCCCCAGGGGCCCCTTAAAGATGAAGCTAAAAACGCCATTCAAAAAAGCTTCCAAGTTCATACGGATGCTAAAACACAGGGTCGTGATTTAAAAGGTAAGATTTTCCACTTCTGAAAGATGATAAAGTAGAGTATATACCGTATTTTTCACTACATTAGATACACCAGACCATAAGACGCACTGGATCATAAGACGCACCTAGGATTTTGAGGAGGAAAAATGAGAAAAATATTTTTATCAGATCCCCAAATCAGACTTCCAATCTTCATCAGACCTTAGATCAGATACCCAAATAGGACACTAAAGTCAGACTCCCCAGTATTCATTAAACCCTCAATTCTCAAACTTCAGATCAGACCTCCAAATCAGATCTCCATTCCTCATCAGACCTCAGATCAGAAACCCAAATCAGATTACCATTACTTAGTGCCAACCTGCATACAAAGTATGGTGGGCACCACAAGAAAATCAATGTAACTTTAAGTTTTCATTAACATTTACCCAAACTGACAAGAAAAACTGTAGAGATACATGTAGATAATAACTGCACCTCCAACAGCATGTCTTTATTGAAACCTTACATTCTGTACACACAAGAGATTAAAATCAACTAAAAAGTAAAACATTAATGGCACATGCTCCTAGAGCCCAAATCATGTCAAAGAGCCTCCCCCACTTGCTTAAAGTACAATATTACATACAATCAGGGCAGGTACGGTACAACAATAGAATACAGTAAAAAAAAAAAACTTTGCTCCCGTAGCTGTTTTCTATGGATAGATCTTACTGCCTTTGCAGTGGCTCTTTGACCTTATTTATGGTCTAGGAGCATGCACCTTGTTCCATTTCTTTGTACTTCATTGTTTCTAATATCTTGTTCATGTAAAGCTGATACATGTATGGACTGGATATAATTTTCCAATATAGGCATACTGTTGATAATTTGGAGGTGCAGACCAATTTTACACATATTCTATCTCTATACAGTAATTTTCCCTCCAAACTATACTATTGTCTCAGCATTTATCCAAAAGGATAATCAGAGTAAACTTAATAAAATCCCAGGATTGTTGTGATTTGGCCATCCTCCTCCCAAAAACCAGAAATAAAAGCAAAGTCTGCTCTCCTCCACCATCTATGGAACTAGCTGTAAATCAAGCAACCTAAATTACCTAATGTACATGCCAATATCAACCTTTCTTTAAGATAAAAACCCTTTCAGGAACCATTGAATCCAGGGGTCACAATGATCTTGATAACAATATAAGTACTAGAATTCTAACCTTTATATACAATACAATGCAGATGGTTCTGTGGAAACTGAGCTTTGTCATTAGAAGTCTTACTACTTGAGGAACAGTGAACTAGACAGGACCCCCCCCATTCAATTCCTTTCACAGAAATTAAAAAAAGGAAACAATGATGTTGTATGCTAGTCAAATAAATATTTTACTGAGGATGTTGAATTTGCATTCAGGTGTGACAAGGTTAAACTGAATTATAATTCGCTATCTAAAATAATGCTAATAGAAAACATGTATCTCATAGAAAACTAATCTAGCAAAAGATGGATAGAGTTGATGTAGTCTGTAAGGTTTTTTTCTTTTTTTTTTTAATTTATATGTAAATGTCATCTCACCTTAGTGAAGCTAAACTTCACACCTACATGATTGATTTCTAAAGAAAGACAGGGTAGGTACACAGAGTAAATGTTTCTCCTGCTAAGCATACAGTACTTCTGAAGGCACACCAGTATTGTTGCAGTCATACTGTACCTCCTGATATATTGTTCTGCATGAAATGGATTGGATGACCTTAGCAGGAGTTGTCCCATCCATAGTCCACTGACCATAAAGTGTAATGGAAAGACTGATTTTTATGGAGTTAAACAGCATAACACATAACATAAAAGACATAACGTGGAGTTTTTGGAAGTAATGTTAAACATTTGTGTCTATTCCAACATAAAATGAGAGAAATGCTGTCAAATTGCAACAATTCCCTTAGTATTTTGGACCTATTATCCATCATCTCTTCCTGGGAATATGTTTTCAAATGCATTATGTGTTACCAGCAGTAGATATAAAGAATATTGTTAGGAATCTGGTTACTGTACGCTAAATAAAGGATCTGTGAGGAAAATCTGCTTTGCATTAATGGGAACAATCAGAAAAATCAAAATGCTTGTTGTATTGTGGTCAAATAATTGTGTGAAATGTTAGTAACTTAAAGACATTATCCTGCTTAGGAGTGGACAACTCCAATGGTCCTAAACTGTGCCCTATTAAAACAAAAATACTCACCTGTCCACAATCTTGCTGTATCCACACCAATGTCTCATTCCTAGCTGGCTTGGTCCCGTGACTGCTTTGATCAATCACTGGCCTCAAGTAGGTCATGTGTGCTGAATGGAACTAGTACATCACTAGCATTGGAGGAACACTCAAGCTGATGTGATTGGCCACCTTGGTCATTTCCTGGCCCTGCGGGGACTTGAGTAGCCGGGAACGGGGTAGAAGTGCTGTCATGGTGAGACGGAGGGCAGGTAAGTACCTTTTTTTCCATGGGACACAGTTTAGGACCATATGGCTTGTCCACTCCTAGGCCAAACAATCTCTTTAAGACAATAATGTATAAAATTGGCCAACGTACATTGACTCTTTTTATAAACAATTATTAAAAATGGAAACTTACTATTAACTAGTGACAGTAACTTAAACTTCAGCTTCCTAGCCCATAATATTAGATATTTGGCAGGGTTACCCAACTATCATGTACCCTGTATCATATGATATGTGGCCTTTACATGGCACAAAGTCATTTTGGCCTTAGGCAGTCTCCCGGGTGAGACTACAATTTCTTCATCCCCTGTAGTTACGCCTTTTTATTCATTGCTCACTGTCTTTATAATAATTATTTTTCAGTCATTCTGCATGATTGTTCATCCTGTCGTACAGTTTACCTTCATTGTCCCTGAGAGAATGTTAATATTCTTAATAGAAATGATGTTTACAGCAATAACAAGCAATAGAACAGAGTTTTCAATTTCCTAGCAAATTCAAACAGGGCAACACTTAGCATTCTTCAATAATTGTGCTTCTAATTAAAATTGGCTCTTCATTAGTACCAACAATTTATTTCTACCTATCGACCTTCATTGTTTCCATGTTACTGTGGAAATGCTGTTTTAAAAATGTAAATATGTGTCCCCTTGTCAGAGATCAGCCATAACAGTAAACTGGTAAACCACTAGTAAACTGAGTAACATTGAATATGTCCTGACAAGGTAAAGTGTTAAGGACAAGATACATTAGGCAGCAACTGAACAGTCAGTTCTTGAAACGGATGCTTTAAAGCAGGAAAAGTGGGCAAGCTTAAGGATCTGAGAAACTTTGACAAGGGGCAAACTGTGATGATGATATCACTGGGTCATGGTAGCTCCAAACCAGCAGGTCCTGTAGGTTGTTCCTGGTATGCATTGGTTGGTAGCCAACAAGCAGTCCAAGAAAGTAAAATGAATCAGTAAACCAGCAAAAGGCTCATGTGCAGCCATGCTCACTTATTTACATGGGAAGCTGCATGGTCCAATCCTACTGAAGAGCACAAAAAGCACTGAAAATGTTAAAGTAGTTGTGCCACTAATAACACCTATCCCCTAGCCACAGAATAGGAGATAAGTGTTTGATCACTGAGGGTCCCACCACAAGGACCACCAAGTTTTGTAGTAATGGAGGTCTACAATTGCCTCTGAACTGCCCAGAATGAAGCAGTGGTGCACAAAGTTTATGAATTTGGTCCAAATTTCAGGAAAAATTAGATTCGCCATGAATCCAAATTTTTTGGTGCTTAGTGGTAATGAATTATTTTTTCCTGGGATGGCAGAAAAAAAAACATACTCACCTCATCCATTTTGATGCAAAGGTTGTTGCAGCCATCTTGATTAAAGAAAATGAGCCAATTTTTGTGCACGCTGACGTGATGTCACCACGCCATTATGTTAGCACATGTGAGATTTGGAGTGTTTTCTTCAATCAAGATGGCTGTGATGACCTCTCTGTGATCAAATGGATAAGGTAAGTATGTATTTTTTAACCCCTCATTAACGCCCTGATGTGACTCTCAGATGCCACAATCAGCATTGAACACGGCATCTGAGGGGGTAAATGACGGGATGGCACGATCTCCATTCCCCATCATTGCGCCTGCTCCATACAATGGAATGTCGAACTTCGGCAAAGCAGCCAAATTGAATATTTAAAAACTTCGCTCATCACCAATCACCACCACCCTATCCAATTCACTTCTATAGGACTGTAAAGTACTGTGCTCACCGCAGTCACTTATGTGCCTAATTCTCCATTCTCATGGGGCAGTTTGGTGGCATTTATTGATCAAACACTTATCACATATCCTATGGGAAAAAATATTATTAGTGGCACAACCAGCGCCTCTACATAACTTCGGCAGATCCACTGCCAGCGCAGAGGCTATTAAGACTGGCACCTAAAATGCTGGTCTTAACAAATGACCCCCTATATGTCTATAAAATAGCTAACTTTGTATTACTGTAATCCTTTCATTTTTTTCACAGAGAAGGAGAATGAACTTGCTGCAATGAAGGACAAGCTGCAAAATGCAGATGAGAAAAATCAAAATTTGGTCAGAGCTCTCAATGACACACTTGGAAAGTTATCTGCAATACCTAATGGTACGTAAGGGAACACAACAATACATTACTTCTAAAATGCCACATGCTCTAATAATTCTTAAATGAAGCTAAGGTAGATAAAAAGCCACTGTACCACTGTAGAATGTCAAATCATGCCACTTGGAATGGATACAAGCTCCACCTCAGCTTTGAGCAATACCAGGAAATGTCACTCTTGGTCCATTAGGGCATCACAGTAGTGAAATATAATTCTTCATTCTCACAGGACCTGTGAGACCTCTTTAAATAAATCTATTAAAATAGAATAAATGGCAATACTGAAAATAAGAATACATGGGTCATGTGAAGTTCAATGCAACAGTACTGGGCCTGAAGCCTTTTAAGAGTTTCCAAGGCTGCAAGGTCACATGTATGTACTCACACTGATTATGATGTTGGGGCCCCATCAGGATCTTTTCCCAATACCTTCTTAAAGGTTTTTTTTCTGGGATTACTATGGTTTTTAGCAGACATACCCATGTGGGTGCTTACCTCATGTACATATTCCTCATGCTTTTTATTCAATTTGGACTCTCCTGACCCATTGTCACCATGTAACAAATTACACTGGCTTGTTTCTATCTTGTATGTGGCACTTCCTTTTGCTGTATCCCACCAAACCCATGATGCACTTGTCCTTTGTCTGCCACACCCCAGCTAGTTTATAGCTTCTCCCACCCAGCTAGTTACATAGACACTACCCTATTACTACCCCCGTTGATCCTTTGACATGCCCATGGACATAACATCACAGGAAATAAGAAAGCATGGCCAAGAGCTGCATGGACATGGTCATGTGACCACATCCCACAACGGGAGATAGGAGAAATAAATATAAAAGACATACATTACAAAAATACAGCTACTTTCACAAATTATTATTTTAAAGGCTGCTGATGCAAACTAGAAAACGCCTTTAAGAAAAAAAACATATATACTGTATTGAAAATGAATGATTCAATGAAAGTTGTGTCAGATCAGAGAAATAAATTCCAAAGGATCAATTTTAGCATTATAATGCCAATGGAAAATGTCACTGAAATGTATAATGAAATAAAAATTTCTCAGTTCAAGAGAGAATAATGTTAACATTCAGTTGGCAAGACCTTTTCTTGTATCCATTCTCCAGTCTTTGCCTGACACACATTTGTCTGTAATAGATACAATAGTGAAGATTCAGACCGCAAAAGACAAAGTCAAGCAAGCAAATGATACTGCCAACGATGTTCTTGCACGCATCAAAGATCTTAATCTGAATCTCCTGGGGTTGAAGCAGAACTACAGTGCACTGAAGGAAGACGTTGCTAAAACCAATGCTGTTGTAAAAGTCGACAATGGTAAGTCAAGAATATGCCAATTTTTTATTCATGTACATGCTCTACATCCGTCTCGCTACTATATTTTTTTAAATACCAAAAAAACAAGCCAAAAGGATTTTTAAATATATATATATACAGTATATATATATTTTGGATGAAAATTACAGACATGAAAGTATTCCCAGTACAACTTTATTGGATAATGAAGCATACTATCATTCTGGATACAGCTAATATACTGTATGCATGTGTGCACCAGAAGTACAGGGTGTGGTAGAAAGCTTGCGGCTTACAAAAAGATTAGACTTATTAGATGTTAGTGAATCATTTTGCTCAATTTGCAAAATTCAAAAGTTCATAGAACACATTGGGAGAACTGATTTGTCTTTGATTCTTCTAAATTCACGAAAATTAAATTTCCAACCTGAAAACATGTATTAGCTTAATGTGTCATAATGGCTAGCCAATTGATGGATAGCAGGCTTTAATAAGAGACTATTCCATAAAGATACAATAAAACGTGATGAGCACTCTCTACATCTGGTATATGTTTAGTGAATTAGCTTTGTATGGTAATAGAGTTATTCGGAGGAGACTTGTTCAAATTGGAATGTACTTTTATTATAGTGTAGATAAGAAAATATAAAAAAAAATATAAAAAATATACACATTAACTACAGGTTATCACCAGCGCTGGTTAAAAATACAAATAAATGGTTAAAATACAGGGTAGATTGTTTTACAAATACTCTGTTGTAACGATAGTCTGTTGTAAAAATACTCTATTGCAAAAATACTCTATTGCAAAAATAATCTGATATTGTCAAAAAGTCCGATACAGGTTAGTATAGGCACTTCAATGACTGTATAAATCTTTCAGAAATGTCCCAATATCTCAATCTTATATAGTGGGGACAGAGTATATGTAGATTCAATGTCAGTAGCGATAAATTGCAGCTTTGGTATACTGTATATTAAAGAGGCTCTGTCACCAGGTTTTAACCTATGTATTTTAATACATAGGTTAAAACCCCTTAAACTGCACTTTTTTAACATACCTGTATTGCAGAGTATAGCGCAGCGGTTGTGCTGAAAAAAGAACTTTAAACATTATGCTAATGAGCCTTCGGAGCACCGGGGGGCGGGCTCTTTCCTCCTGAGCACCGCTTCTTCACCGCCCCCCCCCCCCTCCGGGCCCGAGGCTCTCCTCCTTGTCTTTGGTAACGACCCTTCTACAACAAGATTGACAGCGCTAGACCGTTTGGCCTAGCGCTGAAATCCCGCGCCTGCGCAGTGCGATCGCGCCGTCACTTCCCAACAATCTTGTTGTAGAAGGGGCGTTACCAAAGACAAGGAGGAGAGCCTTGGGCCCGGGGAGGCGGTGAAGAAGCGGTGCTCAGGAGGAAAGAGCCCCCCCCCCTGGTGCTCCAAAGGCTCATTAGCATAATGTTTAAAGTTCTTTTTTCAGCACAACCGCTGCGCTATACTCTGCAATACAGGTATGTTAAAAAAGTGCAATTTAAGGGGTTTTAACCTATGTATTAAAATACATAGGTTAAAACCTGGTGACAGAGCCTCTTTAATGTCCTTTTTCGTTCCGACCGATATAGGTATAATTGCAGGCATATAGCAGAGAAATTAACTTTTTTGATCTACTTTACCCATCCTGCGGATACCCGTCTTAGTCCTTGTGTTTCTGGTTGGATTCGCTGTCAGGTAGGTGTCTGCTCGCGCTGTATCTCCCGCGCGGTTGTGTAGTTGAAGGTTCCGATGTGCGGCGTCCCACGTGGGTTCCCGCTCTCTTTTGGCGTTCGATTTGAATGAACGTTCTCCTGCAGCGTTGTGGTGGGTCCTGGGGGGAATCAAATGTTCTTTATAGATCCAGATGTTCTGTACGGTATCCTTCCTTATTTATGGGAGTAGGATAAAAGAACAGAATAAGAGAACATATAGGTCTCGTATCTAGTGCCTTTTTGATCCACAGGGTTAATGAATGTTAATTTTTCTGCTATATGCCTGCAATTATACCTATATCGGTCGGAACGAAAAAGGACATTAATATACAGTATACCAAAGCGGCAATTTATCGCTACTGACATTGAATCTACATATACTCTGTCCCCACTATATAAGATTGAGAGATATATTGGGACATTTCTGAAAGATTTATACAGTCATTGAAGTGCCTATACTTACCTGTATCGGAGTTTTTGACAATATCAAATTATTTTTGCAATAGAGTATTTTTGCAACAGACTATTGTTACAACAGAGTATTTGTAAAACAATCTACCCTGTATTTTAACCATTTATTTGTATTTTTAACCAGCACTGGTGATAACCTGTAGTTAATTTGTATATTTTTTATATATTTTTTTATATTTTCTTATCTACACTATAATAAAACAAAAACAGTGTCTATAAAAAGACAAACGGAGCCACTAATGTACTACAAAAATATGACAATCTTTATTACATCTTCACATATATAAAAGTTAAAAAGTCAATGTTATACAGGGAGGGTAACAGTGCAGAAAAGAACCCCATCCCTGGCCCATACATATAAATACAATAGTACAATAGTACAAAAATTAACAGCAGTCGCATATAATAGTGATATAAAAATACCGCCAAGGTCTCATACTCTCATATAATGAGGGGTATAATGTCACAGTGGTAACCAGTATGCGGTCAGGTATTGTCAGGGCCGGCTGCAGGTCTGGCCGCCGTGCCTTGGCTGCCGGTCCCCCTGTGCCTGAACCGTTGCTAGGGACGCGGCGGGTTGCCGCACCCAACTCGCGTTCCTAGTTACGCACACTCTGATTTCAGTGCACATGTCCCTTTAAACTGGCTTTGCTGTATTCACTGGCATCCACCCTGTTTTTACCAGGTGTTCTGTGATTGAGGCTAATCTTACTGACAGGTTCCCAGCCCCTATCAGAGGTTGGGGTGGGAGTCCAGTCGGTATTTAGGTTCCTTCCTGCTACACCTCATTGCCAGTGCTTGTTTGGTCTTCCAGCAGTCACCAGCCTTCCTTGAGCTCCTGTTGTTGGTATCTTATCGCAGCTGCGCTCCTGGATCTCGCTTTGTTTTCTGTGTTTATGCTATTTTGTCTCTCTGTGCTTTACCCCGGCTAGCTTCTTGGACATTCTTGTGGATTACGTTTTTGACCTGATACTGCTCTCTTGTTATCGACCTCGGACCGTCTGACCCTCCTCTGTGTTTCTCGTTGTTTGTCTGTCAGTCTGTCCTCCATACCCGCCTCCCTAGCTAGGCAAGGGACTGTCGTCCAGTTGTCCCCCTAGGACCTTTAGCCTAGGGTGAGGCAAGTAGGCAGGGACAGGGGTTGCGGGTCGAGCTAGGGACCACCACTCTCCCCGGACCCCAGACCTCCCCTGACAGGTATGTGTGATAAGTAACCATGCCAATAACGGGATATCGCAGTGCTAAACAAAAAGTATCTATATATATAATCACACATAGCTGAATACCACGGGTATATCACTGATAAGCAAAGTCCCCAGTGGAAAAAACATCACAATAGATGACTGCTATCCCTGCTCATATAATCCAAAATAACTCCAAAATATTATGTGCAGAAGCTCACCAAATGAGATGAAAACCAAGCATGATGAAAACCAAGCAAAGGGCCAGGGATGGCATTACGAATGAGGTTGATAAAATATTGTTACTTGCTTCCAGAAACAAAGCCATTCATGTATTGCATGTATTGCAGCTTATAGTATTGCAGCTTATACTCTTTCAAGTAAAAATGATTAAGCTTTAACATAAGACATGGCCAATGGACAAGAGTTCCTGGTGCTGCATGAGACTGACTATATAATTCTAATATAATTCTCATCTCATACAACCAAAAATAAATTCATTGGGCCTGCTGGCCCAGTAGCCTCTCTTAAAGAGCATCTGTCAGCATAATTAAACCAGACATATTGCCTGTTAGGGTTGATCATGCTTGTTAAACCATATATATATTTTCTCTATATGGTTAATAAGTGCTGAGATATATAATATCTATCTAATATATCTAATATCTAATATAAATTTTTATATTTAGCTATTTGGAGCACCAGAGGGCTCGCCATAGTGCTGGGAGCAATGCAAATGCAACATCCCTGTGTTCTCTTCACTCCCCCCTCCCCTTTGAATACTCCGAGAACCTAGAGCTAGGCAAGAATATCTGGCCCTGTCACTCAAAGGGGAGGAGAGAGTACAGAAAGCATGGGATTGTTGTAGTGGTGCTCCTAGCATTATGCCCAGCCCCCTGGTGCTCCAAATAGCTAATATACATAAATATAAAAATTACTATATCTTGGCACTTAGTAACCCTATAGAGAAAATAAATATATCATTTTACTCAGCAATATGCCTGGTTTAATAAGGTTGAACATGCTGATAGATGCTCTTTAAAATGCCCCCTTTAAAAAAAAAAAAAAAAAAAGTGCCAAGGGTGACATAAAAACATTACTTGTACCTAGATTTAGGTGTAATGGTATTTAAAAATTCTCAAGCAATAGTTTTTTTTACACTAGAAAACTGACATGGGGGAATGACAAATTCTTCCCTATGTTTCTATTTGTTAAACTTATCTGTTTTTCTTTCCAAATGATGCCTCCAAATCTTCAAATCTTCAAAAGTTTTAAAAAAAATGGAAACAAACCTATTGAAACATTTGCACATCCATTAAACATATATGTTAAAAATCCATAAAAGATAACCATACATACTTGCGTATATTTGTATAGGTTTTTTCATGCACCGTACATCTAATGTATGTATAACATACGTCGAAAACGAACTATGAACAGCCTCTTATTTATCAGCTTCTGCTGTCCCCACCCACTAATAATTGAAAGTATTCTCTTAGGGAGGAAACTAACAAAAAAAGTGTCAATTATCAGCATGTGAATGGGAAAAGTAGGGCTGGACTAATCTCTGGCAGTGTTTGCCTCTTCTTGAAGGCACACTGGTGGCGTTAAAATAGCACTCCCATCAAAAAATTTTATTCTCCAACCTGTTCGACAGGTAAATTATGTCATCTGTAGTGAAGGTAACCTTCTCACCATTGATTGTATTTGAGAGTTATCCCCGCACTTCTGATCCTTAGCTGTGTCATGTGAACAGCAATCTGATGTCACGAGTGGGCTTGCGTCTGGTATCAGACGTTCTGCGCGGCTTTCAAAAGTGACATAATTTGACATCCTTTTCCCTTGGTTTGGTTGCTGTTTACCACACCTCTTCCCCTCAGCTGTTGTGGAATCCACAGATCAATACGGAATCTATAGACTCTGACGTGGAGGCAATAGCCGTTTTATTTGCGCAAACTGCGTACATCTTTTTTTGGATAGGTCTGAAAATAATCGTACCTGCATATCTATCTACGTTGTCCGTTTAATTTCACTGATCTGTAATACACGGTGCAGTGACTAGTGCATGGGCCTTTTCTCCATCGCAGTCTCTCCAGTCAGTAGATGAATTTTTCAAGGCTTTAGGCATTATCTATGATGACCTGGATCGTATCTCCCTGGCTGAGACCCAGATACGTGACCTTTGTCAGTGTGAGCGGCCGGTTGAGATTTATTGCTCTGAGTTTTGGAGGTGGGTGACCAATACTGAATGGAACGATCCGGCTTTACGTAGCCAATTCTGTCAAGGTTTATCTGAAAGGCTGAAGGACGCTTTGGCCTTTCAGGAAACCCCTGTGTCTTTGGAAGCCGCTATGTCTCTTGCTGTGCGCATGGAAAGGTGCCTGAGAGAGCGATCTAGGGGCCCCCGCTCTCAGGACGTACTATCACATAGTGTACTGACTTCCTATGACTCTTTGGGTGAATATTCCCCTAGGTTGATGTCAGGGGACGAACCTAAGAAATTAGGGGGAGCCACTCCTGTTTCCACTCGTAAACATTTTGGTAATAAAAAGGGTGTGTGTTTTTTCTGTGGTCAGGAAGGAAACTTTATCAATGTATGTCCATTAGTGATGAGCGAGCCGAAGCGGCAATATTCGGGATTCGCACGAATATTGCCCGCTTTGGCTCGGCATCCCAAGCCAGAGCGGACTCGTGATGATTCGTGCGTCACTGCCAGTTTGAAATGCCCGTTTTTTTCAGCCAATCAGCATCAAAGGGAAGCCTGTGGGAACGCCTGCTGTGATGTAACATCCCCTATACCTCCCCAGCAGTGATTGGCTGGCAGTGACATGTGACCTAAATTTACATAAGGAAGGGACCTGCAGCATCAGCCTCATTGTGCTTTTGGGAAGGAGAAGAGACAGACAGAGACAGTGTTAGCTCGTGTAGTGTGTGCAGCAAGCAGTTAGGAGTTAGGAGTTAGGATAGAAAGCCTCAACAGTCTTTTTAAAGACTATTTATACTCTGAAAAACAGTATACAATATATACTGTAAGCCTGTATTCTGTGTAGGAATAGGAAACCACAATAGTCTTTTAAAAAACAATTGATTCTCTGAAGAAAACTATACAGTATATGCTGTAAGCCTGCATTCTGTGCAGAGCTGTGCCTGGTACACCTTGTCCAGCCACATAGATCAAACTTACTATATCTAAACAGATATATTCCTGTGCATGACTGTGCAAGTGACTAGTGAATACATTTTCATCAGCCTGCTATATACCTCAGAGTCTATTAGATTCCGTATTGATCTGCGGATTCCCGTTTTATTTGCGCAAACTGCGTACATCTTTTTTTGGATAGGTCTGAAAATAATCGTACCTGCATATCTATCTACATTGCCCGTTTAATTTCACTGATCCGTAATACACGGTGCAGTGACTAGTGATACATTCATCAGCCTGCTATATACCTCAGAGTCTATAGATTCCGTATTGATCTGTGGATTCCTGTTTTATTTGCGCAACTGCGTACATCTTTTTTTGGATAGGTCTGAAAATAATTTGTACCTGCATATCTATCTACATTGTTCGTTTAATTTCACTGATCCGTAATACACGTTGCAGTGACTAGTGAATACATTTCATCAGCCTGCTATATACCTCAGAGTCTATAGATACCGTATTGATCTGTGGATTCCCGTTTATTTGCGCAAACTGCGTACATCTTTTTTTGGATAGGTCTGAAAATAATCGTACCTGCATATCTATCTACATTGTCGTTTAATTTCACTGATCTGTAATACACGTTGCAGTGACTAGTGAATACATTTCATCA
>ONZH01011569.1:0-36090 GCA_900303285.1 Rhinella marina
ACCGAATGGCATGACAAGGTACTCGAAATGCCCCAAACGGGGTGTTAAAGGCCGTTTTCCACTCATCCCCCTGTCTAATCCAAATGAGGTTATATGCCCCACGGAGGTCAAATTTAGAGTACCAGGAGAAACCTGAGGTTTGATTCAGGAGGTCTGGAATTAATGGCAAAGGATACTGATTTTTGACAGTAATTTGGTTGAGGTTTCTGTAATCTATACAGGGACGGAGACCCCCGTCCTTCTCAACAAAGAAGAATCCTGCCCCAGTAGGAGATTCAGAAGGATGGATGTGTCCAATGGCTAAACTGTGCTGGATGTATTCCTTCAAAGACTCCCTCTCAGGCAGAGTTAAATTGCAATTTTACAGTCCCCTTCCCGGTGTGGGGGAAGGGTCTCTGCCAGAGTTTTAGAAAAAACATCAGTAAAATCAGCAATATACTCAGGAAGAGACTGAACAAAAGACAGGGAGGAATTCATACACAGAGGGGCAAGATGACTGGTGCACTGCGGACCCCACTTGACCAGATCGGCCATGCACCAGTCAAACACAGGATTATCAACAGGATACAATCAACAGGAGCTCAAGGAAGGCTGGTGACTGCTGGAAGACCAAACAAGCACTGGCAATGATGTGCAGCAGGAAGGAACCTAAATCCAGACGGGACTCCCGCCCCAAACCCTGCTAGGGGCTGGGAACCTGTCAGTAGATTAGCCACAATCACAAAACACCTGGTAAAACCAGGGTGGATGCCAGTGAAAACAGCAAAGCCAGTTTAAAGGGACATGCGCACTGAAATCAGAGTGTGCGTAACTAGGAACCCGAGTTGGGTGCGGCAACCCGCCGCGTCCCTAGCAATGGTTCAGGCACAAGAGGACCGGCAGACCTGCAGCTGGCCCTGACACTGATTGTCTGATTAGAGTCAGGAAGGATTTTTTTCCCCTAAAGTGAGGAAAATTGGCTTCTACCTCACAGGGTTTTTTTTGCCTTCCTCTGGATCAACTTGTAGGAAAACAGGCTGAACTGGATGGACAGATGTCTTTTTTCGGCCTTACAAACTATGTTACTATGTTACTATATTACTAGATGATCAATGTAATTGTTGCATTGTTGTACAGTTAGGACGTCATCCCAGAACTTAAGCATTCCATCAATCAACTCCTGTTTAGTCTTTGGCTTTATTTCAGAGCTTATAAATTTGTAGTGCCAGTATATAATCCTCCCTCCTCATATTGCATGCATTGCGAATAAATATATATTGCCCACCCTGTATTGCCAATGGAGAATTCCCCCTGCAAATCAAACAAGAATAGGACAGGTACTATATTTTTGGTGGGGCCATGGAGCAGACATTCAGATTCTGACCCATAATGTCCTGAAATATGGTGTTCATGAAACCCTGGAAGACCGCGGGGGCATTACAGAGACCGAATGGCATGACAAGGTACTCGAAATGCCCCAACGGGGTGTTAAAGGCCGTTTTCCACTCATCCCCCTGTCTAATCCAAATGAGGTTATATGCCCCACGGAGGTCAAATTTAGAGTACCAGGAGGAACCAGAGGTTTGATTCAGGAGGTCTGGAATTAATGGCAAAGGATACTGATTTTTGACAGTAATTTGGTTGAGGTTTCTGTAATCTATACAGGGACGGAGACCCCCGTCCTTCTCAACAAAGAAGAATCCTGCCCCAGTAGGAGATTCAGAAGGATGGATGTGTCCAATGGCTAAACTGTGTTGGATGTATTCCTTCAAAGACTCCCTCTCAGGCAGAGTTAAATTGCAATTTTACAGTCCCCTTCCCGGTGTGGGGGAAGGGTCTCTGCCAGAGTTTTAGAAAAAACATCAGTAAAATCAGCAATATACTCAGGAAGAGACTGAACAAAAGACAGGGAGGAATTCATACACAGAGGGGCAAGATGACTGGTGCACTGCGGACCCCACTTGACCAGATCGGCCATGCACCAGTCAAACACAGGATTATGAAGCTCCAACCAGGGAAACCCCAAAATTAAATCTACCGATAAGTCTTTCATGACTAGAAAACTTATATATGTCCTCACGGCAGCCCGGTTGTCTCTTGCCTCTAAATGGAAAGCTATAGATATACCTACTATAGCTGATATTATATCCAAAGTGGATCTATATAAACAATATGAAACCGCATTAGTACACTCGGCGAAACATAGTCGTGCCCTAGCTGTGAGGTGGTCCCCATGGACAGATTATAGGAACTCCTTGGGTAGCTGATCTCAGCCCCTTGTATCTGTTTTACGAGACTTATGTGATGAATAGCTTTGCGTGTAATGAGTCCCACTATTATGTTCGCTTCTTACTCTTTGTATAATTTTATTGTCACCTACACTAATGGCCTGCGTGTCATTGAATATGTATGATGCTATATTTCTGTTTTCTTGATTTGTATGCCTTGTTCTTTTTTTTCTCTTCAAAAGAAATTGAGAAACTAATAAAAATGCATTGTTAAAAAAAAAAAAAATGACTAGAAAACTTATTTCTTCAGAGTGGATGGACCCCACCGACAATCTTAACAAGGGAGTCTGGAATTTGACTTCCCCCGCCAATAAAGGGGTAGAATCCACACTAGAAACATAAATACTGGGAGACAGGGGTACCAAAGCTTCAGACAAATTTGACACCACTGAAGCATTAATAAAATTAGCTGCTGACCCCGAATCCACGAAGGCCTTACCTTCATAGATCTGAGGACCTAACTGGAGTTTAAAGGGCAGGAGAACTCTTTTATTAGAAATTGGGAGTACCTGTGCTCCTAGGGTACCCTCCCGTAAGTATCCTAGGAGCGAGAGTTTCCCGACCGTGACCTCTTGGAACAGTTGGCAATTTGATGACCCTTATCTCCACAGAAAAAACACAGGCGGTTTCTGAAGCGATGCTCTCTATGCTGTTCGGGGGTCATGACCCCAAGCTCCATGGATTCCACTGGAAAAGAAACCATAGAAACAAATTGAGAGGAGGAAGACGGAGGTGGGGACAAAGACAGAGGAAGAGGAGATGATCTGTCAGAAGGTTGTGCCCTAAGGCGCCGGTCTGCCCGGACAGCAAGAGCCATAGCCTGTTCCAAGGTTTGTGGCTCTGGCTGTCCCAGGAGAAGGTCCTTTAAGAAGTCAGATAGACCAGCTAGGAAATGATCCTTGAGAGCATGATCATTCCACCTAGAGTCCGTACAATACTGGCGAAATTGGGTACAGAAGTCCTTGGCCAGACGCCTACCCTGTCTGAGAGTCAGGAGTTTAGTCATAGCTTGAGCAGTTCTGTCCGGCTCATCATAAATCAAACCCAGGGCTGCAAAAAACTGGTCAACTGACTGCCTTGCTGATGATTCAGGGGATAAAGAGAAGGCCCATTTTTGGGGCTCACCTCGGAGTCTAGAAATGACCAGACCCACCCTCTGGAATTCGGATCCGGATGAGAGGGGGCACAGGTCAAAGTACAATTTGCAGCCCTCTCGGAACGAGAAGAACTGCGATCTATCCCCTGAGAAAAAATCGGGCATAGACACACGGGGCTCGGAGCGTACAAGTACGGGAGATGGGGGTGGTTGGTCAGGCGGGGGGACCTGGACGGAGGCCAGTGTCTGATCGTGTTGACGAACCTGGTCCGTCAAGGCCGAAACAACCTCGGTCAAGGTCTGCACCTGGGCCGCCAAGGATGCTACTGGATCCATTGGGGCTAAGAAAGTAGCAGGGCGGATAACAGGTGTAGACTTCTTATGGGCCAGTGCTTCTGTCAGGGGAGGTCTGGGGTCCGGGGAGAGTGGCGGTCCCTTAGCTCGACCCGCAACCCCTGTCCCTGCCTACTTGCCTCACCCTAGGCTAAAGGTCCTAGGGGGACAACTGGACGACAGTCCCTTGCCTAGCTAGGGAGGCGGGGATGGAGGACAGACTGACAGACAAACAACGAGAAACACAGAGGAGGGTCAGACGGTCCGAGGTCGATAACAAGAGAGCAGTATCAGGTCAAAAATGTAATCCACAAGAATGTCCAAGAAGCTAGCCGGGGTAAAGCACAGAGAGACAAAATAGCATAAACACAGAGAACAAAGCGAGATCCAGGAGCATAGCTGCGATAGGATACAATCAACAGGAGCTCAAGGAAGGCTGGTGACTGCTGGAAGACCAAACAAGCACTGGCAATGATGTGCAGCAGGAAGGAACCTAAATCCAGACGGGACTCCCGCCCCAAACCCTGCTAGGGGCTGGGAACCTGTCAGTAGATTAGCCACAATCACAAAACACCTGGTAAAACCAGGGTGGATGCCAGTGAAAACAGCAAAGCCAGTTTAAAGGGACATGCGCACTGAAATCAGAGTGTGCGTAACTAGGAACCCGAGTTGGGTGCGGCAACCCGCCGCGTCCCTAGCAACGGTTCAGGCACAAGAGGACCGGCAGACCTGCAGCTGGCCCTGACACTGATTGTCTGATTAGAGTCAGGAAGGATTTTTTTCCCCTAAAGTGAGGAAAATTGGCTTCTACCTCACAGGGTTTTTTTTGCCTTCCTCTGGATCAACTTGTAGGAAAACAGGCTGAACTGGATGGACAGATGTCTTTTTTCGGCCTTACAAACTATGTTACTATGTTACTATATTACTAGATGATCAATGTAATTGTTGCATTGTTGTACAGTTAGGACGTCATCCCAGAACTTAAGCATTCCATCAATCAACTCCTGTTTAGTCTTTGGCTTTATTTCAGAGCTTATAAATTTGTAGTGCCAGTATATAATCCTCCCTCCTCATATTGCATGCATTGCGAATAAATATATATTGCCCACCCTGTATTGCCAATGGAGAATTCCCCCTGCAAATCAAACAAGAATAGGACAGGTACTATATTTTTGGTGGGGCCATGGAGCAGACATTCAGATTCAGGCAGCACATGGTGTTGTCCACATCTTTTTGCCCCCATTGAAATGAATGGGTCCTCAAAAAATGTGGATCGGATGCAGACCAAAAATATGGTCATGTGAATGCACTAAGGGTAAATACACAAAGTTTTCTGGATAAGGATTTGAAGCAGACCTGACAACAGAAACGGATTGGAAAGGAATTAGGCTTCTTTCACACTGGCGTTATTGCTGGATCCGGCAGGGTTCAGTAATAACGCTTCCATTACTGATAATATAACCGTCTGTATCTGTTATGAACGGATCCAGTTGTATTATCTGTAACATTGCTGGGAATGATCCGTCATTAACTCCTTCGAAAATCAATGGAGGACGGATCCGGTTTCTATTGTGTCAGACAGAATGGATACTTCCCCGTTGACATTGTGGGTCATGACGTTTTGCACCGGATCCCCAGGATGGAAAGCAAAATACAACATGACGCAACTAAACTGAATGGAATGTATTTTGGAGCGCTCCATTCTCTTTAGTTCAGTTTTGTCCCTATTGACAATGAATGGGGACAAAACTGAACGTTTTTTTCCGTTATTGAGACCCTATGACAGAACTCAATACCGGAAAACAATATCGCTATTGTGATAATACCTTAGAACTATAAAGGAAGGATTTATACTTCTGGCTTTGGCTCCTGGTATTTTAGCATTTAGCATTATACTGTAGCTTCTTACAACTGTCCTATGATCTAAGTGTCCAGGCCTCATATTTGCTGCTTATGTCAATGGTTCAGTTTCCATTACCTGTGTCTTTATTACCTACTATTCACCATTGTATCCTGCTGTTGTTTGATTAGTCCCTGATTAGGGAAATACAGCCCCTCCTCTATTGTTCACACCTAGACGTGTAAATGTAAGCTTTTAGTTCTTCTGAGACACTGGTCTTCATCCAAAATGCAAACTTTCTAAGTGCACAAAATCATATCATACCATAATTGTAACTAAATATTCAATGCAAACAATATTTCTGCTTCCCACAACTATCACCCCTATTTTCCTGCACTGCCTAAAACCCCTGCACCCAGCAAGGAACTTTTTATCTCTCCCTCCATCTGACCACCTGCCCAGATCTGTTCTGCAATAAAAAACCTTCCTCTCTAGAGGGAATTTTAAGAAAGAGAGAGACAGGAAACCCTGGGAAATTAAAATGAGCCACCGTTTAGGCTCCTTTCACACGAGCGAGTTTTCCGCGCGGGTGCGATGCGTGACGTGAACGCATAGCACCCACACTGAATCCTGACTCATTCATTTCAATGGGTCTGTGTACATGAGTGTTTTTTTTCATGCATCAGTTCTGCGTTGCGTGAAAAACACAGCATGTTGTATATTTTGCGTTTTTCACTCAGCCCTGCTAAGAGATGTTGTTTGTAAACCATCAGGTTTTTTTAACAACTGAACGCAATTGCAGACAAAACTGACTGAATTTGCTTGCAAAATGGTGCGAGTTTTCCTGAATGCATCCGGACCTAATCCGTGACGCTCGTGTGAAAGAGGCCTTAACAAAATTCCCACCTCCCTCAGTTCCACTCCCAAGCCTTAGGATTAGATACACAGCTCATTAGACAGTATCACACATGATAGGATTTGATACACAGCTCGGCAGACAATATAACACATGATAGGGTTAGATACACAGCTCAGCAGGCAGTATCACACACAATAGGCTTAGATACACGACTTTGCAGACAGAATCACACAGGATAGGATTAGATACACAGCAGAGCAGATAGTATCACTCAAGGTAGAATTACAGAGATGCACAACTCAGCAGGCAGTATCACTCATGATAGGATTAGATACACAGCTCATCAGACAGTATCACAAAGGATAGGATAAGATCTACAGCTCAGCAGACAGTATCACACAGGATACGATTAGATACATGGCTCAGCAGACAGTATCGTACAGGATAGGATTAGATATGCAGCTCAGCAGACAGTATCACACATGATAGGATTAGATACACAGCTTGCCAGACAATATAACACAAGATAGGATTAGATACAGATCCTATGTGATACTGTCTGCTGAGATGTGTATCTAAGCCTGTCCTGTGTGATACTGTCTGCAGCATTGTGTATCTAATCCTATCATGAGTGATACTGTCTGCTAAGCTGAATATCTAATTCTATTGTGTGATACTGTCTGCTGAGCTGTGTATCTAATCCTATTCTGTGTGATACTGTCTGCAGTGTTGTGCATCTAATCCTATCATGTGTGATACTGTCTGCTGGGTTGTGTATCTAATCCTATGATGTGTGATACTGTCTGCAGAGCTGTGTATCTAAGTCTATTGTGTGTGATACTGTTTGCTCAGCAGTGTATCTAATCCTGTCATGTGTGATACTGTCTGCTGAGCTGTGTATCTAATCCTATCCTGTGTGAAATACTGTCTGCTGAGCTGTGTATCTAATCCTACAATGTGTGATACTGTCTGATGAGCTGTGTATCTAATCCTAAGTGCTGGGAGTGGAACTGAGGGAGGTGGGAGTTTTGTTACACAGTGGCTCATTTTTTCCTGGCTCTATCTTTCTTCCAATTCCTTCTTATCTAGGAAGGTTTTATGTTGTGGAACAGATCTGAGCAGGAGGTCAGATGGAGGGAGAGATAAGAAGTTCCTTGCTGGGTGCAGGGGTTTTAGGTTCTTTTAGGCAGTGCAGGGAATTAGGGGTGATAGTTGTGGGAAGCAGAAACATTGTTTGCAGTCAGGGGCATAGATAAAGGCTCATGGGCCCCGGTGCAAGAGTTCAGCTTGGGCCCCCCCCAGCGCTGGTGCACCTAGCTTTTCTGCCGGCCAAGTCAAAAACTGAACCCCCCCCATGCCAAATTTTCACCCTAACCTTTTTCCTCCTAACATTACGTATATCACTATAGAACATACAGGGAAGGCTACATTCACATGACAGTTGTATTTGCAGCCTTCGATCTGCATATTTTGCGGCTCAGATGCGGACCCATTCACTTCAATGAACACTGTGTGCTGTCCGCATCTGTATGTCCATTCCTATTTTTGTCCGTTTTGCGGACAAGGATAGGCATTGTTACAGTGGATCTGCAAAAAAAACGAATGCCATACGGAACATCATCCTTTTTTTGCGGATCCGCAATTTGCAGACTGCAAAACACAACGTTCGTGTGAATGTAGCCTAATACAGCGCCCCATACCTCTTACATCTAGTATAATACAGCGCCCCATACCTCTTACATCCAGTATAATACAGCGCCCCATACCTCTTACATCCAGTATAATACAGCGCCCCATACCTCTTACATCCAGTATAATACAGCACCTCATACCTCTCACATCCAGTATAATACAGCGCCTCATTCCTCGTACATCCAGTGACGTCTCCTCTGATATAGATCTTCTCTTTCCTCATCTTCTCCTTTCAGACCAGACGCCATTTTTCAGCCATTTCTCAGCCATTTCTCATCTCTGCAGTTAGACAGAAAAAAATCTTAGTTTACTACGTTTCTATCATCCTCCTGTCTTCTGGACAAATCATCCTACCACCCCCAGTACTGTGCCACTAGTACCACACAGATAGTGCCCTTCAATAATTATTGGCACACAGTGTCCTAAAATAACTGCACCCAGCAAATAGTACCCCGTAATAGTGTAAACATAACTTTCCCCCTGAAATAATTGTGCCCCCATGTGCCAGTAAAAATGCCCCCAGTATTCCCGTGCCATTAAGAAATGCCCCCAGTGCCAGTAAAAATGCCCCCAGTGCCAGTAAAAATGCCCCCAGTGCTCCTGTGCCATTAAGAAATGCCCCCAAGTGCCAGTAACAAATGCCCCCAGTGCCAGTAACAAATGCCCCCAGTGCTCCCATGCCATTAAGAAATGCCCCCAAGTGCCATTGAGAAATGCCCCCAGTGCCAGTAAGAAAGTTCCAGTAAGAAATGCCCCAGTGCTCCCCATGTTCCAGTAACAAATGCCCCCAGTGCCCCCATGTGCCAGTATCAAGTGCCCCATGTGGCAGTAAAAATGGCACCAGTGCCTGTAATAATGCCCAGTGCCTGTAATAATGCCCCCAGTGCCAGTAAAAATGGCCCCAGTGCCTGTAATAATGCCCCCAGTGCCCCAAAAATGCCCCCAGTGCCCCCTTTTGCATGTAAAAATGCCCCCAGTGCCCCCCATGTGCCAGTAAAAATTCCCCCAGTGCCTGTAATAATGCCCCAGTGCCAGTAAAATTGCCCCAGTGCCCCTATTTGCCGGTAAAAATGCCCCCAGTGCCCCCCCATGTGCCAATAAAAATGCCCCCATGTGCCCCCAATAGAGCTCCTCCGGTCCAAGACTACAACAATAAAAAAAATAAACACTTATACTTACCTCCATGGAGCTGGCAGCGATGCGATGCAGGCCTCTTCCGGCCTGTGTCCCGCGCTGTACGGCTCAGGCCTAGTGCCTGCAGCCTATCAGAGGAACGGGCAGGGGAGACGCCTCTCCCTCCCCTGCCCCGTAGTACAGGCATCTGTATCGCCGACCTGAGGACGGCGATACAGATGACTATGGAGATGAGCGCTTCCACAATGGAAGCGCTCATCTCCCTCTGCCCCGCCGCCGCCCGCAACTGTGCAGGGCCACGCCGCACCTGCCTAATTGGCGGTGCGGCCCTGCAAGTGGCAAGGGGGCCCTCGGGACCCCCCTGGCTTAGGGGCCCGGTCGCAATTGCGACCGCTGCGACCCCTATAGCTACGCCACTGTTTGCAGTGAATATTTCATTAGTTAGAATTCTGGTATAATTAGATTTTGTGCACTTTTAGTTTAGTTTGCATTTTGGATGAAGATGTCTCAGTAAAGTAAAGCCTTACATTTACACGTCTAGGTGTGAACAATAGAGGAGGGACTGTATATCCCTTAATCAGGGACTAATAAAAGAACAGCAGGATACAAGGGTGAATAGTCAGGTAATAAAGACACAGGGAATGGAGACTGGGACGCTGACATAAGAGTAAAAATGGTCCCAGTGCCTGTAATAATGCCCCCAGTGCCTGTAATAATGCCCCCAGTGCCAGTAAAAATGGCCCCAGTGCCTGTAATAATGCCCCCAGTGCCCACAAAAATATAAGGCCTGGACACTTAGATGATTAGAAAGTTGTGAGAAGCTACAGTATAATGCTAAATGCTAATATACCAGGGCTAAACACACAATTTTCAGCCAAAACCAGAAGTATGTAATTTCTTCCTTTATATTTCTCATTCCTTTCCAATCCATTTCTGTTGCAGGTCTGCTTCAAATCCTCATCCAAAAAACTTTGTGTATTTAGCCTTAGTGCATTCACATGACCATATTTTTGGTCTGCATCCGATCCACATTTTTTGAGGACCCATTCATTTCAATGGGGGCAAAAAAGATGTGGACAACACCATGTGCTGCCTGCATCTGAATGTCTGCTCCGTGGCCCCACCAAAAATATAGATCCTAGAGTCCTATTCATCTCTGTTTTGCACAGGGACTTCTTCATTGGCAATACAGGGTGGGCAATATATATTTATTGGCAATGCATGCAATATAAGGAGGGAGATCGAAAGAGGATTATATACTGGCACTACTGATGGAAACACAGGAGCATTATACACTGGAACTATGAAAGATATCTACAGACTCTTCATTAGGCGTTATGTCAAAAGAAAAAGGTTCGGTACCATGTTAGCCAGTAGTGGGAAATCTTGATGCTCTCCAAAGGAGAAACAATATAATATATTGGAATTTGATACCCTTTAATGACTAACTAAGGGCTCATTCACCCGCATACGGTGTGTGTCCACAATACATGGGCACCGGCCGTGTGAACCCTGCACCACGGATCTCGGACCTATTCTTTTGAATGGGTCTGCAATCCCAGAGATAAGGTGCGGTGCCGAACTAAGGAACGGATCCGAGCCCCACAGAAGTACTAATGAGTGCTTCCGTGGTGTTTCTGTCCGTGCCTCAGCAGACAGTCAGATGCGGATCGCAGATCCCATTGAAGTGAATGGGTCCGTGATCCGCATGAGGAAGCACCACAGTAGGTGCCTATGCACTGTGGACTGCAAATTGCGATCCATAGCACGGGCAAGGCCACACAACGGCCATGTGAACGAGCCCTAAATAACATGATGTTATAAAGTGGTAAGTTTCCAGACTCTGAGGTCCCTTCTTCAAGGCCAAGAATGAAAGAATCTCTGAAGAAACATGGACATAAGCAGGAAAGAACAGAGAGGTGGAGGAATAAATTGCAAAACAACAACAAATTGTGTGAAATTTGGTTAGGCTACTTTCACACTAGCGTTATTGTTTTCTGGTATTGAGTTCCATCATTGTCAATGGGGACAAAACTGAACTGAAGAGAATTGAGCGCTCCAAAATACATTCTGTTTAGATTAGTTGCGTACCCAGACTGGAGAGCAAACCGCATCATGTTTAGAATAATAAAAAAAAAATGTAAGGGGGGACAAAACCAGTGACATGTACTGCTCTGTGGAAAGTTTTTTTTTTCTTTCTAAAAAAAAGCTCCGCCTCAGGGACTAAAAACAATAAACATGTTTTGTGTTATATTTTCCAATAGCAACATGAATGGGTTTATATAACTTACTTAACTTGTAATCAGGCCTCATCCACAAGACCGGGAAATACAGGGACTGAAATACATGAGCACCTCCCCCACCTCTCTTATCTGAGCAGTGGCTGAGTATACAATATGTACACAAAGGAGAGCTCCTTATCTCTATCTGTATCACACTCTATAGAGATAAACACAATAGCTTCATAGACAGTATCACACAAGGTAGGATTAGATACACAGCTCAGCAGACAGTATCACACCTAATAGGATTAGATACACAGCTCATCAGACAGTATCACACATGATAGGATTAGATACACAGCTCAGCAGACAGTATCACACCTAATAGGATTAGATACACAGCTCAGCAGACAGTATCACCCAGAATACGATTAGATACATAGCTCAACAGACAGTATCACACATGATAGGATTAGATACCCATCTTAGCAGACAGTATCACACATGATAGGATTAGATACGCAGATCAGCAGGCAGTATCACACATGATAGGGTTAGATACCCATCTTAGCAGACACTGTCACCCAGAATAGGATTAGATACACAGCTCAGCAGACAGTATCACACCTAATAGGATTAGATACACAGATACGCAGGAAGTATCACACATGATAGGATTAGATACACAACTCTGCAAACAGTATCACACATGATAGGATTAGATTCACAGCTCAGCAGACGGTATCACACATGATAGGATTAGATACGCAGCTTAGCAGACACTGTCACCCAGAATAGGATTAGATACACAGTCCGGCAGACAGTATCACACATGATAGGATTAGATACACAGTTCAGCAGACAGTATCATACATGATAGGATTAGATATGCAGTTTAGCAGACAGTATCACACATGATAGGATTAGATACACAGTTTAGCAGACCTTGTGACCTAAAATAGGATTAGATACACAGCTCTGCAAACAGTATTACACATGATAAGATTAGATACACAGATATGCAGACAGTATCACACATGATAGGATTAGATATGCAGCTTAGCAGACACTGTTACCCAGAATAAGATTAGATACATAGCTCAGCAGGCAATATCACACATGATAGGATTAGATACACAACTTAGCAGGCAGTATCATACACAATAGGCTTAGATATACAACTTTGCAGACAGTATCACACATGATAGGATTAGATACACAACTCTGCAAACTGTATCACACATGATAGGATTAGATACACAGCTTAGCAGACGCTGTCACCCAGAATAGGATTAGATGCACAGTTCAGCAGATAATATGACACATGATAGGATTAGATACACAGCCCAGCAGACAGTATCACACATAATAGGATTAGATACACAGCTCAGCAGACAATATCCCACATGATAGGATTAGATACACAGCCCAGCAGACAGTATCACACATGATAGGATTAGATACACAATTTAGCAGGCAGCATCACACATGATAGGATTAGATACACAACTTAGCAGGCAGTATCATACACAATAGGCTTAGATACACAACTCTGCAGATAGTTTCACACATGATAGGATTAGATACACAGCTCTGCAAACAGTATCACATGATAGGATTAGATACAGAAATCAGCAGACAGTATTGCACATGATAGGATTAGATACACTGTTTAGCAGACACTGTCACCTAGAATAGGATTAGATACACAGTTCAGCAGATAGTATCACACATGATAGGATTAGATACACAGATCAGCAGGCAGTATCACACATGATAGGATTAGATACCCATCTTAGCAGACAGTATCACACATGATAGGATTAGATACACAGATCAGCGGATAATCATTAAGAAATATTAAATGTCATGCTAAATTAAGATATATACTGACACCCTGAATTGTATTATGTACATTTGTAACATGTAATGGGACTGTTAAAAGTATATAATAATCTATGCATAATACTGTGGTTGGTGTGTGCTATTTTGCATATAACAAATATAATAGTAGACTAGCACTGTATACTGACAGCAAGTGTATCTAACTCATAGCATACGGCATATAGACTTGTGGTGAACAATGGCACAGGTCTAAATATATGATAATCATTGCACACTAAAAATAAATATATACTTCGGAGGGATTTGTTTAATGTATACAATATATTTTTCTATATATGTTAAATGTAAGAAGTGAATACCTTAAGTTCAGATATTAGCTAGTAACACCATGCGCCACCTGGTGTCTGAAATTTGTATTGCAATTTATCCAATTTAGTTACAATGTCATTTCGTGACACACGCACGCGGCTGCTCTATAACGTTTGCGCATTCTAAATATTTGACATTTGGTCCAGGTAAACTGCTAGCAAGATTGATATGTAATCAGGATCCAAAAATAGAAATAGCACAGATCCGGACACCAGAAGGTGTAATTATTGAGAATCAAGAACAAATAAAGGCAGGTTTTTTTTAAGCACATTTTAGAGACAACACTATTTCGGAAGAGATGATGGACTCCTATTTGGACTCCATCACTACCAGTGATTACAGAAAGGCAGAGGGAATCCCTTCAGATAGACATTTCTTTTCAGGAGCTAGAGATGCCCTTAAGGCTTGCTCAGGGAATTCCTCCCTCGTTTAGATGGCTTTCCATATTAGTTGTATAGTAAGTATGGGAAGGTTATCCAGCCGTGCTTTCTAAAAGTTTTTATGGAATCCCTGGGGGATGCTAAGCTCCCGGAATCAATGACAGAAGTCGTAATCATATTAATTCTCAAAAAAGGAAAGGATCCCTTAGATATGGGGTCTTATAGACAGATATCATTACTGAATTCCGATGTGAAGCTCTTGTCAAGAGTTCTTGCCACAAGGCTCTCCAGAGTTATCTCAATGATTATTCATTCCGACCAGAATGGGTTTATCCCAAATAAGGGACCTCATTATAATCTTCATAGACTGTTTGCAAATTTGCAGTCGACTGGTGAAGGTTCCCGCTCCGTCCTGTCTTTGGATGCCACCAAGGCCTTTGACAGGGTGGAGTAGGAATTCCTGTGGATAGTTATGGGAAGGATGGGATTTGGGGAACAGTTTATAAGTATGATTAGGCTCTTGTATGAGTCCCCTGAGGGGAGACTGAACTTTAATGGGAGATTAACCTCGACTTTTACATTGTCAAGAGGTACTCTGCAGGGTTGCGTGATTTCTCAGTTACTACTATTTGACATATATATCAAGCCTTTAGCTGTCAGTGTTAGACAAGATGCCATGATCAAGGGTGTCATGATTCGGGGACTTAAGATTCAGGATGGGAACCTGCAGGGTCATACTGGACCTCCCTCTGTCAGCACTCCATCCTAAAACTACATAATCAATCTTCGCTGCCACCACTCGTCATATCAGGCTGACGAGACACCTTACATTACATAACACCTAAGTACACCACAGCTACTAGCATTCACAGGGTTTATAACTCAATCTAGGTAACGCTTCTTCTAAGTTCATGGAATCATTAGAACAGAAGAAGGCTCCTATTAAAGTAAAGTTTTAATATAAAAAAAGGACAGTGTGTACAAACAATAGGGTTATCAGAGTAAATATAACATAAAAAACATACAGACGTCTAAACCCCCCCACCTGTGACGTCCGAGGAGGCCAGGGAGTATGGTAATGACCATTTATGACAGTGTGTACGACCACTTGCTGGAAACTAAGTCTGCCTCAAAATCTTTGTATGGAAATACTGTATCTTTTTGGATATTCGCCTTAGCAATTTCATCTTACCTCCATCCACTCAGTCTGAATGTCCCGCACACGTGCGTACTAAACATGGCGGAGGTAATGGCAGGATGGATGGAGTTATCTAATTGCTCCCTGTTACTGAGCTGATATTGATTTGGTTTTGATACCATGGATTCATATACATGGCCTGAGTTCTCAGGAGTAAGCACGTGGCTCAAATATGGATTTTTCCACTCATTCCTTCCATGTATATTGCAAGATAGGGGTTTTATGCGTGACCTCAGTGGAAAGGACACCAACCTTCTTCTGACCCCTCTAACGGTTCTGGTCTGTATCACGCTGGTATCTGACATCTTCACACTTTATAATAGGGGTCTCTGGTTGCCTAGAAGATTCCATCTTGCTGATTTTTATTGCTGCAATCTCCGACCTGGAGGACCTGGAAGAGGTAATGACCTCCCCTTCAGGATTGTAAAGGGAGGGGTTGCCTACTCTTAACAATAATTATAATATTTGGTTCCCTCTATCACCACAAAGGGGTTTGGAACATCAGGAGTAGACAATCGTATTTCTTCATCTGCAGATGATGTATCGTATTATTTTTTGTAGATGACACTAATATAACTCTGCCAAGAATTATCCAAACAGTTAGTTCTTTTGGGGAGGTTTCTGGTTTTGATATAAATTGGTCAAAAACCAATCTTTTGCTAGTAGACAGGTTTGAACTTTCTAGTGAGGGGTCCCTGAGTATGATTAAAGTCTCTGACTCCTATGAATACCTGGGCGTGACAATTTCCCCAAGGTTGAAGATTATACTGTATATAGCTCAATTTGACCCCAGTGATTACTAAATTAAGATCTAAAATCATGACATGGATTTGGCTCCCCATCTCTAGAGCTGTTTCTCTATTTAAGATGGTAATTCTACCCCAATTTTTTCCCAAATTTATGTTATGAGAAACTCCCCAATATGGATTGAAGACAAGTTTTTTTAAATTAATTGAGAGAATTAACAATGACTTACTCTGTGGAAGGAAACAGGTAAGGTTAAAGGGAGTCTTTCACCTGTTTTTCACCTATATAACTAACACCAGTGCCCCACAGAAGATTGCAAACATATCCCAGACATACCTGTGTGCACTCGGTGTTCCCATGAGACCAATGATGGGACTCTGCGATCTGAGGAGAAATCCCAAGCTCAGCTGGAACCCCTGATACTAGAGTTGCCGCTGCCAATCCTTCATGTGGGACAGATGACCACCAACAGTTTCGTGTACCAGCCATCGATGGTACAATACCAACTACCATGCCCATGGCAGGTGCAGGCCGCACAGTCCACCGCTCGCAGAAGACCGTTACCGGAGCCCTTACAGCCGGAGATTCTGTCACCTTGTATGCCGGCGGGAGGATCTGGCCCCTACAAAGTAAAGGGCAAGGCCCAAGTTGCCATGGCCCTTGCCAGTGTGACCGCCTGGTCACTACCAAGACTATGCCTGAGAGGTCGGTGGAGCTCTGCTGCTGCAGCCAGTGTAACTTTCATGAGGCTGGAGTGGCCTCTCATGTCTTTTAGCTCCAGCAGCAGTGAAGAGGACCTGCAGGCCCTTAAGTAAGGATCCTGCAGCTTTTATGGGAGCCACAACATGGACTTTACTTGGGTGAGCACTAGATGGCCTTTGTTTTTATTTTTGTTGCCCTGCGTTTGTCCTCACCCAGATGGACATGGATTGTCAGGACTCCTCCCATAAAAAAAAAAAAGTTTTAACCAAGTTGCGCATACGTGCGCCTCATCCCTTTTTTCCTCCTTTTCAGGTTATTGGGGAGCCCCTTGAAAGAGGGTTTTTTTTAAGGAACATTTGCTGCTATTTTATTACCTATTTGGATTACAATTACCTATGTGGATTACAAATTACAACTGAGTTTGGGACTCTGTTCCAGTTGTATGACAAGCGTCAGAAGAAAAGAGACTTAAACGTGTCTGTGAGCATACTATGTAGGTGGGTGATACTTAAAATGTTTACATTATACCTATAATGTATTTGCACTATATTGTTTGCACTGGATTGTTTGCACTAATGTTTTTACTTTCAGCAACGTTTTCAAGTATATTGCCCATTGTGTGTATTACTTTACAGGTACCGCAATGTGTCCTCATAATCACTTTATTGTATGGTGGATGGTTGTACTATGCACTTAGACAGCACCTTACTTGTTCTACCTCAAATATACACACTGCCTCTGAGGGCGATTTCAGATCTGACCATTTACGCTGGATCTGGCCCGGGGTCCGCAAGGTGCCTCGGATCACCTGCTGGATCACCTCCTTTTTATGCTGGTTCGGGTGGTGGTGTGTGCCATCGTAATCCTGCCGGCCCATCAGCCGGACTATGTATTTCAGCTGTGCTGCCGAGCTAAATGATGAGGATAGCCTGGATGCCATTTTCTAAAATTCGCTCTGCCTTTCGTTGTGCGTGCCTGCGTATTACGTAATCGTGTAGACAATAGAACGCTGAGGATTCGAACGCTATTTGTACGCTCATGCATACGTCTTCTAAGAAGTTGCGTACATTTTTTAAGAGTGTTCGTTATTAGTGCGCGAATGTTCGCTAATAGCACATAATAACGTATATTTTGTACGCAAATACAACAAATCTATTCGTCGAATATACGAATCTTAGGAAAAGTTTGGCGAATGTTTGGCGAATAAAATTTTGAATGATTCGCTCATCTGTAGTTGGGAATAAAGGGATCTTTAATGTGCACCCCTCTTTGGTATAATCTTTTTTTTATAGGGGTTATCCAAGAGTATATAACCCCCCCCCCTCATGTGCCGGGGCCCTCACGGTGATCATACTTACCTCAGTCCCGCTCCCTGTGCCACTCCTTGTCCCTATGCTGTCGCTGCTGCTTCTCTCCATGCAGCTGATGACGCTAGAGAGGCTTGTCCCCATTCCCGCCTGCCATTGGCTGCTCCCCCTGATACCGGATGTTTTCATCCCTGATGAAAGAGAAAAACATCTAACCCAAATTAGACTCCTAAAAATGTCAATCTTTATTAAACTAATATTAAAAAATCCCTATAGACAAGGTTTACCTATAGACGTCTTCTGGAGGTGGAGGCTCCCTGTCCTCGAACCTACCCTATAGCACCCTAGATGGCCTGATTAGTGCCGTATCATCTGCTGTGGTGGAGGGGAGAGAGTGCTGTACAGGGTCACCATCTGAGTAAGTAGCTAGACATAGTTTACCTTAGGATAAACCTAAATATGTGATAGCTCAAAATTACCTAATAGGAGTCCAAAATATACTACTAAGTCAACCCCAATAAAATGTGATGGACAACCCACATATTATCAAAATATGAATTTTTTTTTATATAATAACATTAATATACTTGACAACAATCATTAAAAATAGACGCAGTGGTACAATGTTACAGACAAAATGAGAATATGGTCACATTATCACATTATAAGGGTTAATATAAAGTCCGTATATAAATACAGAGGCCAAAGGACTGTCACCATCACATAAGAATAAAATGCCTAGTGCAAATATATCACAAACACCATTAAAGGTGAAAAAAGAAACCGTCAATGGGCCAAAATCAAACAGACATACTAACACATAAATGTAAGGATACCGACCAGTATATCTCAACCCCAACGAACGTTTCGCCTGCTGGCTTCCTCAAGGGGATGCCATGTTTCAAATGCTGCAACCTTTTAAACCCTCACAATTGATTGCAGCTGTGTGGATCCCTCCCTTTGTTACCACTCATTGGTTCCTTAGGCATGTGTTCCACAGTGGAACACATGACATCCCATTCCTGTATCCTTGTGTGAACTCAAGTCAATTCATAAATAAAAAAAAAAACTTTATACAACAATATCAAAATGTCAAAATACATGTGTGGATTATGTTACCCTGCAAGGGGCAAAAAGTGATACATATTGAGACCCAGTGACAAAGAAAGAGCAGTGAACCAATAACGGCCGAAATCTCATGAGATTTCGCTGGAGGTCGCGCCAGCAATGCGGTTACGTGACCACCATGCGTTCCAAACTGGAACGCATCGCCAGACTCAAGCTACACTTATAGGTGGATGCTTCACGGCCATTAAGGGTAACAGTAGGTGCAGATAAGCAATAAATACAGGTATAAAGATACCATTAACACATGTGTACACAATAACAAAAATGGTTCAAATGAACAACATGATGCAAAACCTGATAATTTATGATACATACAAATGCTAAAACTAAGTGAGATAGTGAAAAGAAAACAAAAATCAAACAAAGAAAAAAGTGAAGTGCCATGCAAGGTGCACAGTGACTAGAAACGAAGAAGTGCAGGTGCAAACTAGATTTTTTTTGAGTATATAATTTTTATGTTTTTAATATTTTTTGCACAAAAAAAAAATTAAAAAAAAATTAAAATTGAAAGTCCAGGAAAAGAGGCAACATCTTGATGGAACCAGATGGATGGGGAGGGGCCTACGTCAAACCAAACAAGAGGGTCCATGTTACAGAGAATTAATTTTAGCCTGAAGTTGGGAATTATATAATATTCGTAAGCTAAAGGTTAAATTAAAAAAAAAATCTGCTACACAAACAGTATGTATTAAAGAACATGGTGCCGAGGGGCTTAAGAGTGCAAGTCTTCCCGTCCCACGGTTTGGAGTTGGATGGGTTTAATACTAAGTGGGAGGAGATCTGCAATCAATGTTCACTATTGTTTATGAAATGACTAATAACTGCAAATTATTCTCTCCTTGAGGATATTGATAAGGAAATCACAGTGACTGAAAGTATGATTAACCAACAACTCTCTACTAGCGAGATGGAACACCTCAAGAGTGAGGTGGATGACGCACATAAAATATGGGAGAAACAAATTAAGGAACGTAAGATGAAAAAATTCCAACGTGATCTTCGTGACTTTGAGACAAACCGGGTATATCGATGGAAGCGGTCCCCGAATGAGATCAGAAGCAGGAGTACCTCAGTCTCATCAGCGATCTCGGTTGACAATGATAACCTGTCCCAGGACACGAGACAACGTCTCTATCCTGTGAGATCAACAAGACAGCGTAAAGAAGAGACGACTACACGACTTCAGAATAAAAGACAATTCTATGGTGGGAATGATGATCGTAATTCCCAACTTCAGGTAATTAACCTGTCTAAGATCGTGTTAACGCAGGCACAGGTGGAGGTACTCAGCTTAGGTCTGAGTTTTATACCTGAGCGTAATTTTGATCTCTTTACAGCAGTCAAGGACTTAAATCTTTTGTCTCGGAATCTCGTTTTTAAAAAGTTTTACCATAAAGATGCCGTTAAACCGTCTATGAATACAGAGGAAGGGCTGTCAACATTTTATATGATCTTCTCAGTGAGCAAGAACGAATGGAAGAGGTAAGTAAAATACCAAAAACCTTACAGCCTAGGTCCAAAAAATTTCCTCCTCTAACATTACACCCAAATATTGACCTGTTTGTCAAATTGGTGACAGAAGATCTGCGCAGGATTTCGGGTCAGCGCAAATGTTGTAATTTGTCTAGACAGCAACAAAATGCATTGAGAGAGCTTAGAAATCTGGATGGAGTGGTCATCAAACCAGCCGACAAGGGCGGAAACGTTGTGGTCTGGCCGACTGTAATGTATGAGATGGAAGCATTCCGACAGCTCAGGGATACTAACTGTTATAAAAGAATGACATTTAACCCATTTTCATCATTTCAGGCTCAATTGTGGGATATTCTACAACATGCAGTGGATGATGGTGTCATAACACAAAAAGAATGCAAGTGTTTGTGGCTCGACAATCCAACGACTGCGACATTATACCTACTACCGAAAATTCATAAAAACATTCCACCTGGAAGACCTATAGTGTCAGGTAGGAACAACATGTCTGAGCCGGTTTGCAAGCTAATTGATTCTGTCCTACGTCCACTAGTTGAGAATATCCCCTCGTATCTCAAAGATACTGGCGACGTGCTTCGGAAAATCGATGGCCTGCATATTGAGGAGGACATGTTACTCGTCACGTGTGACGTGGAATCCCTGTACACTTCCATCCGTTACGAGGATGGTCTACTAGCAACATCATTCTTTCTACAGTCCTCTAACTTACCGAGTGAGTATGGTCAGTTCATACTGACCTTATTGGAGTTTGTACTAACACATAATTTTTTTCTATTTAAAGATTTCTTCTACCTACAGCTCCAGGGTACAGCCATGGGGGCGGCGTGCGCGCCGTCCTATGCGAATCTGTTCCTGGGGCTGTGGGAGAGAAATATCTTTTTGACCAAACCAGTCCACCATATTGAGAAGGTACATCTTTGGTTACGTTATATTGACGATGTCCTTATGGTTTGGCAGGGCAGTCAGGACGAGCTGAAGGATTTCATGAATACACTTAATACGAACGCTCTGAACATCAAGCTCACCTATAAGGATGGGAGAAGCAGTATGGATTTTCTGGACATTTTACTTCAGGTTGACGATAATGGATTGATACATACAGACCTGTGTAGAAAATCAACAACAGTAAATAGCTTACTCCATGCAACATCATCCCATCCTAAATGACTGATCAACAGTATCCCTACAGGTCAGTTTTTACAGCTAAGAAGATTGTGTTCCCGTGAGGAAGTCTTTGACCAACGAGCCAGAGAGTTATCTAATCGTTTCTCGGCACGCGGATACAATATGTCAACACTGAAGAGGAGCTATACACGGGCTAAAAAAAACATGGACCATAAACAACTGACCAATAGCTTACGCAAATATTGGGATGTATTGCGGATGGACTATACTCTAAGACAATATTTACCGACACAACCATCCATTACATTCAGACGTGAAAGTTATCTGCGTGACATTCTTGTCCACAGCCATATGGGTGTTACCCCTGCACGTGCTTTCGGTTCCAAGGGTCCCAAGTGGGGCTTTCACCCCTGTGGCAACTGTGTGGCCTGTCCCTATATTGAACGTACAAATGTATTTAGTGATGGAGCACAGAAGAGGACTTTCCAGATTACCCACACTATTACCTTCGGACTAGCACCATCGGAGTTGTATATGTTGCAAGCTGTCCCTGTAACCTGCTGTATGTTTTCATGGAGGAGAGCCCTTCCTCAGTGGTTGCCCTACCAGGGATCTAGGAAGGCCTCTCTGATTTCTGCGTACTGTGCCACAAGCCACAGTATGCCTGGCACTTAGGGACATGAAAAGGGGTAAGCTGGTATAATAGTTATCCACATAGAGGTGGTAACCCTTATCCAGCAGTGTGTGCAGCAAGTCCCACACTAGTTTTCCACTAACTGATAGGCCAGGGGGGCATTCTGGGGGTTCTATCCGTGAATCTTTGCCTTCATAAACCCGGAACCTATAGGTGTACCCAGACCTACTCTCGCAGAGCTTGTATATTTTTATGCCATACCTTGCCCGCTTGCTAGGCATGTACTGGCGGAATTTTACCCTCCCCTTGAAATGCAACAGGGACTCATCTATAGAGATGTTTTCTTCTGGGGTGTACACTTCAGAAAACTTGGCGCTGAAGTGGTCAAGGATGGGCCTAATTTTGAAAAGCCAATCAAATGTTGGGTCATTTTGGGGAGGACACTGTGCATTATCATTATAATGCAAAAATTTCAGAATAGAATCAAATCGATTCCGGACCATGGCGCTACGGAATACTGTGAAATTTCTGTTTTTTTAACAAGCCCCATGTGCAGCACCAGCCCCCAGAAAATTTTCATTTCTGCTGCTGTTACTGGGGTCCAACCAAGGGGTCTTGCATATGGTGACGTGGGGTTCTGGGTAATGAACTGCTGGGCGTACAAATTAGTTTGGGCCATGATAAGATTTACTAAATCGTCACTGAAAAAGATTTTGAAAAAATCAATTTCGGTGAAGCCCGTGCAGTCAATTTGAATTCCAGAGTTTCCCACAAACTCTGGAATTTGGGACTGATAAACGTCAGGGGGTGGGGGTCCATGTGGGGTCACTCTGGGGGGCTGCCTCAGCAGTTGTTCTGGGGCGCCTCCTAGAGGGTCCCTCATCAGCGGATGATGATGATGATGAGGGGGTGGAGGAGTAGAGGAATGTGGCATCCTCTTCTCCTTCAGTGGCCGACTCGGTATCAGAGGCAAGGATGGCGTATGCCTCTTCTGCCGAGTACACTCGTTGGGATGATTGGGACATTTTTATTTTAGTGGGGTGTGATGGGTGAAACGTGTAGAACTTTATTTAGTGTGAGGGGTGTGTATGTAGTGGTTTTACACGTGAAGGTGTTTTTTACTGTATTGACTTTGAAATAAAAAAAAAAAAGGGGGTAGGGGGAATAAAAAAAAAGGTATTTTCAGTAATAAAAGTCTTCAGTTAAAAAAAAAAAGGCTTTGCTGCAGAAAAAGTATATACCGCACAAAAGAAAAAAAAAAAAGAGCAGACGCGATCAGTAATGGACTACTGATCGGTGCTCAGTGCTTGCAAAATGCACGTACAAATTCCAAAACTGACACTAACTAAAATCTAACTACCACTAACTGCAGTTTTTTTTTTTTTTTACAGATATGTAAAAAAAAAAAAATGCAGTTGCTTTTACAGCACGCACGCACACAGATGGTGTGGTGAGTGCAGAAACTGTAGTGAAAAAATTCACTACAGTCCTCTGCAAAGAGCACGTACGCAGATACAGTGTGTTCGTGCAAAAACCTAAACTGACACTAACTGCAATGTGTGTATATATATATATATATATATATATATATATATATCCAAAACAAAAAGTAAAGAGAAGCAGCACTTACAAACAATGGGTGCAAGAGTCCTCCCAAGAACCTGAGGCCAAGGTTCAACAATTCAATAAAAAATTAAAAAAATGAATGAAGGCAGCACTCCAGTGTGCTGCCTTCATTTTTTTTATTATATATATATATATATATATATATATATATATATATATATATATATATATATTTTATATATATGTATATATGATATATATCTGACTGACACTACCTAGAGTTTCAAAAAATGTGCTAACGCAGCACGCACGCACACAAAACGTGCGTGCGTGCAAATACTGTAGTTAAAAAATTCACTACAGTATAAAAAAGTGAACACTGGCTAAAAATGAAAACTTATATCTATATATATATATATATATATATATATATATATATATATAAAAAAACATAAAAATAGGCAGCACTCTCAAAGTAAAATGAAAAGCAGAGGAACTTTATTCACCCATGTGTAGGACGCACCTCACCATTCATATAGTGCTGCCGAGATTTTTCTGTGTGCTATATATAGAGAGAGAGAGATATGGAGCTCTATATATTTATATAAAACCCTAACTGTACTTTCTTCTTTTTTGACAAAAAAAAGAGAAAAAAATGCACAAAAAATGATCCCCAGGTGCTGATCAGGCAGGTATGCACTGAAAAGCATTGGGCGGTCACAGCTCGCACGCAGAAAAAGTGGTGCAGAGCTGGAAAATTGTTAAAAAGTAAAAAAAAAGACAAAAAACACACGGACCAAGTGGCGTCCATAAAAAAGGACGTGAGGGGGTAGGGGAAGGGAGGGGGGGACGGGTGTGGACAGGGACGGAGGGTGGGTTAGGGATCTGTAACTTCTTTTCTTCTTCTGTTCTTCTTCTGTTCTCCTTCTGTTCTTCTTCTGTTCTTCTTCTTTTCTTCTTTTCAGCAGCCAAAAATCAGAAAGAAGTGGTGGTGCACCACAAGTCCCAGCAAGCCAACAGCACACAGAAAAGGACAGAACCTTCCAGCTAGAATGGCTGCATGCAGGAATGTTCAGCCTCTTCCTGTGCAGCTGTAGCGCTGCCATTGGCTGTAGCGTTGCTCCAGCCAATGGCAGCGCTGGCAGGGGACCCAAAACAGTGGAGCCACCGGAGCTGCAGGGGGACGGAAATACCGCCCCCTGCCCTTAGCTAACATGGCTGCCTGCCGGGCAGTGCAGCCATGATACCCCGGTCCCCCGGAGATTTCGCCCCGGGGACCGGGTGTATGCCGCGCCGTACATGTACGGCGCTGGGCGGTAAGTCACGTCCCGCTGCGCCGTACATGTACGGCGCTGGGCGGGAAGGGGTTAATTGAAATTTTTTTAAATCTATTTATTATTATAGGCTAAAATTAATCCTCTGTAACATTTGACGTAGGCGCCTCCCCGTCCATCTAGATGTTTCCTACCTCTGTTCCTGGACTTTCAATTTCAAATTTTTTTTTTGTTTTTCGTTTCTAGTCACTGTGCACCTTGCATGGCACTTCACTTTTTTCTTTGTTTGGTTTTTGCTTTCTTTTCACTTTCATCTCAATTAGTTTTAGCATTTGTATGTATCATAAATTATCAGGTATTGCATCATGTTGTTCATTTGAACCATTTTTGTTATTGTGTACACATGTGTTAATGGTATCTTTATACCTGTATTTATTGCTTATCTGCACCCACTGTTATCCTTAATGAAGCATCCATCTATAAGTCTAGCTTGTGTCTGGCGATGCGTTCCAGTTTGGAACGCATGGTGGTCACATGACCGCATTGCTGGCGCGACCTCCCGCGAAATCTCGTGAGATTTCGGCCGTTATTGGTTCGCTGCTCTTTCTTTGTCACTGGGTCTCAATATGTATCACTTTTTGCCCCTTGCAGGGTAACATAATCCACACATGTATTTTGACATTTTGATATTGTTGTATAAAGTCTTTTTTTGTATTTATGAATTGACTTGAGTTCACACCAGGATACAGGAAGTGATGTCATGTGTTCCACTGTGGGACAAAATCCTAAGGAACCAATGAGTGGTAACAAAGGGAGGTATCCACACAACTGCGATCAATTGTGAGGGTTTAAAAGGTTGCAGCATTTGAAACATGGCATCCCCTTGAGGAAGCCAGCAGGCGAAACTTTTGTTGGGGTTGAGATATACTGGTCGGTATCCTTACATTTATGTGTTAGTATGTCTGTTTGATTTTGGCCCATTGACTGTTTCTTTTTTCACCTTTAATGGTGTGTGTGATATATTTGCACTAGGCATTTTATTCTTATGTGATGGTGACAGTCCTTTGGCCTCTGTATTCATATACGGACTTTATATTAACCCTTATAATGTGATAATGTGACCATATTCTCATTTTGTCTGTAACATTGTGCCACTGCGTCTATTTTTAATTGTTGTCAAGTATATTAATGTTGTTATATCAATAACATTTCATATTTTGATAATATGTGGTTTGTCCATCACATAGATTACCTTAGGTTACTTTCCTCTATCTGGTTGACTTATATTGATATTTTTGACCAACATGTTTTGTCCAGGTCTCATCGTGTTTTGGCACTCGTGATGGTGTATCCTTTTCCTAAGTATCTGGTTGGCTTGGCCCTCCCCACTGTCTGTATCTGTCATCATAATGTGGATATTCATCCCTAATATATTTATCATCGTCATTATATCTACCATTTTAGTGTTATTTTGCACACTAGTTTGTTCCCCATATTCACCCCCTGAGAAACCCAGTCGGGGAAACGTGTCAGGGTATGATGGGAATAAGGACTTATTAGGTCTGTCTAGGGTGCTATAGGGTAGGTTTTCGAGGACAGGGATCCTCCACCTCCAGGAGATGTTTCTGAGTTGAGGGTTACACAGGGTTGTATTAGGGTAAGATATCATCCCCTTTTCCCTGTTTGGATTTCCCTCGGTCATTTCCTTTATGGACTTACCTTGTGGCCTTACTAGAGTGATGCGTATTGTATAGGCTTTGAGGGATTTTTTTTTGGTTTTGATTTGTTATAGGTAAACCTTGTCTATAGGCCTTTTTAAATATTCGTTTAATAAAGATTTATATTTTCAAGGGTCTAATTTTGGGTTAGATGTTTTTTGCATAATAGCTTAGACTCCAGTGATATCATTCCAGCAACTACTACAGTCAGGTGTCTAATTAAGTTGTACTATGGCCAGCTTTCTAACAGGGACAGTGTTTACGGAGGCATTGATTAAAGAGGCAAAAGATATTTTCTCTGAAAAAGAATCCCTGGGCTTGCTACCTCTGTTATGTGTAAAATAGTCTTCAGGGATCTGTATGCGGGATATAAGGATAATATCAAGTCCTGGTGGGAAATCAAGTCATTAGAAAGTTACTTGGAATATAAAATTGTACCAAAAGGACTTTGTATTCCGTTCCTGCAGCTCGTATCTATTCTCCCCCCTTGATTCAACAGTGGGAAGAGGAGCTAACACATAGTTCGCTAAATCTTATGAAAATTCTTTGTGAAGAGGAAAATATTGAGACTCAATAGGATACGAATAAAGGAGGCTTTGTTAAAGGAGGTGGCAAAAATGGGACAGGCAGAGGGGGAATGTAGGGGGAAATTATCAAGTGGCATCATCATTGTCCTCCTATTCTGCTTCTTCTGTTAATACCCCAACTTCCTATTTTTTTTTAGAAAAGAGCCAAATACCATATCAACTACGGGACCAGGTCTGAGAGCGGGCGCCAATAACAACTTACAGATCATAAATTTGTCATCACGTACACTAAGCAAGACAGATTAATGTACTCAGTAAGGGTCTCTTATTTGTCCCGACTACTGGGTTTCGACTGTTCACAAGAGTGGAGAACCTACATTTATTTTGAAGAAAGTTGAAATGGCACAATTTTTTTTGGAACAATCATGTGAAAAGCTTGGGATAAGTGAGAGTGATTTCCCTGATCTTCAAGTCTTTATGGAATTGTGGGAAGGAGGTTCCCATAATCTGGGAGAGGGTCCTTTCACAGACATTAGCCCTAAAAGTACCAGAATGCATCCCCCCACATTCAACTATGAACATATCAACATTTTTCTCCAGCTGGTTACCTCTAATCTTGAACGCCTTGATATCATCCATAACGTCCATATCATCACAATTTATCTAAAAGTGAATCTGAGGCCCTGAAAGTACTGGAGAGAGAAAAATCAATCATCATAAAGCCATCCGACAAGGGAGGCAACCTGGTCATTCTTGACCACAATGCATATCAGGAGATATGCCTTTATTTGCTTAAAGGCCATGAAGGTTATCAGGTTTTACCTGTTGACCCCACCATGGTCTTTTCAGAGGAACTAAAAAACATCCTTAAATTCGGTCGGGAAAAGCATGTGATTAATGAGGCTGAGTTCAATTTCATGTCCCCCCCAGCATTCCTCAGATTGCAACCTTTTATGGACTCCCTAAAATCTTTTAAAGGGATGCTCCATTGTCTCAGGAGTGGATTCCCTAATACAGAACTGTGGAGTGTACATTGACCGGGTATTGAGACAATTTGTGTTTTCTCTCCCTTCATTTACTAAATATACCATGGACTTCCTTAACAAAATTGAGACTTTAAAGGGAACCTGACATCAACTTTATGATGACTTCACTGAGGGCAGTATAAAATAGTGACAGAAATGCTGGTTACAGTGGTGTGTTACTCATGAGCTAAAAGTAAGTGGTTGCCAAGAACCAGCATCATAATCATTGCATCACAGCCTTGAAAAGAGTCAAATATACCTGAGAAAAGTCATGGTTATTCCTAATCTCCTGCTCTCCCCGCCCATCTGCTGATGATTGGCAGTTCTCTCCTAGAGAGAGAGGGAGAAAACCAGGGAGAAGACTGTCAGTCATCAACAGGTGTGCGGGGAGAGCAGGAATTCATGAATAACCATGACTCTTCTCATGTAGATATGAGTCTTTTCCAGGCCTAGTCTGCAATGATTGTGATGTTGGTTCTCGGCAACCACTTACTTTTAACTTATAAATGACAGACCGATGAAATCAACTCACCTGTCCCTACTTTATTCTGCCTTTAGTATGGGCAGCATAAAGTTGATGACAGGTTCCCTTTAAATGTGGATCCATGTTGTCTACTGGCCAGTATTGACGTAGAGTCTTTGTATAGCTCCATTCCACATGAAAAGGGGTTGGCAGCAGTGGCATACTTTTTTCGGTAGCAGTGAAGAATTTGTGAGTCTAATTAATCTCTTGAATGTAAATGAGATTGGCTTGAAATTTACTTATGAGATCCAGAGTGAAAGGATAACGTTTCTTGATGTGCAGGTATCTAAGGATGGAGAAAGACTGACTACCAATATTTTTAGAAAATCCACCGCTACGAATTCCATCTTGCACTGGGATAGTCACCATCCTCCAGCTCTCAAGAAGGGTATCCCAAGAGGACAGTACCTTTGGGTGCGTAGAAATTGCTCCAACCCCGAACGTTTTTATCTGGAGGCCAAAAATCTATAAATAGATTTGTTGATAGGGGATATCCACAAAGTAATCTAAGGGAGGCATTCAAAAGGGTTCAGGTGGAGGATCGTACAAATCTCCTTACCCCCAAAGTGGTTGAGAAAAGTGGACAAGTCCCCATTCAATTGATGTCAACGTTTGATATTGCTAATGCTGAGATTAGAGATATCCTATGTAAGTATTGGCCTATTCTGGCTATGGACTCTAATCTGACAGATGTGATCACCGCCACCCTGAGTATTACTTACCGGAAGGGGAGAAGCCTTACGGATCATCTGGTACACAGCCACTACACGGCACCAAGAGGGACTGGGACATGGCTCGACCAGAGACCGATTGGCATGTTTCGGTGTGGGTCATGCAAAGCGTGTGATTTTATATCCACATCCAAAACAATTACTTGCTCTGTTACTAACCAGATTGTTCCCATTCGTTACTTCAGATTCAGGGATATTAGGAGAGGAGAACAGTAAGTTGGTATTTTTTTTCTCTTTTTGCGTAATCCCCATTAGTATGTGTTCCATTATTGACAGTGCAGTCCAGTGCGCATCTTGTCTAATGTATGCAGTCCTGGAACAGCCATTTAAGGGTGCATATCTTTGTTAAAAATGTGAGCAAATTGCCCATTTGGAATCGCATATTGTGTATCTAACGGGGCGAAGAAGCGCTGACAATTTGGAAAAGAGTTTGCTGCTCACTGAGCAAGCACTATATGGGGGAGATGTGGGGGAGGGTGGTAGTGAGGAGGCTCAGGAAACTGAGGTAGCTAGCTGGGTAACAGTTAAAAATCGGGGTAGAGGTAAAAGTGCCAGGGAGGCTAGTACTGATCTGACACACCCCAACAAGTTGGCAAGTTTGGCAGATGAGGGGGATGTCACTTCAGGGAGAGAACTGCTGTAGCCAGACACTTCCTCTGCCAGTCAGGGGAATGTAAGCTCCAGTAAGCAGGGGGACCAGGAGAGCAGGGCAGGCCAGACAGGTGCTGGTAGTGGGAGACTCAATTATTAGGGGAACAGATAGGGTGATCTGTCACAAAGACCGGGATCGTGGTGTGTTGTCTTCCAGGCGCTCGAGTTCGACACATTGCGGATCGGGTTGACAGATTACTGGGCGGGGCTGGAGAAGATCCAGCAGTCATGATCCATATCGGAACCAATGACAAAGTTAGAGGTAGGTGGAGCATCCTTAACCCCTTCAACCCCGGGCCTGTTTTCACCTTCCTGACCAGGCCATTTTTTGCAAATCTGACATGTGTCACTTCATGTGGTATTAACTTTGGAACGCTTTTACTTATCCAGGCCATTCTGAGATTGTTTTCTCATCACATATTGTGCTTCACGATAGTAGTAAATTTGGGGCAAAATATTTCATTTTTATTTATTAAAAAAAAATACATTTACCAAAAATTTGGAAAAATTTGCAAATTTCCAAATTACAATTTCTCTAATTTCAAAATACACAGTAATACCTCCAAAAATAGGTATTATTTTACATTCCCCATATGTCTACTTTATTTTACTTTTTTACGACGTTATAAGGCTTCTAAGATTTGAATCAAATCTTAAATTTTTTAGATTTCCAAAACCCATTTTTTTTAATGACCAGTTCAGATATAAGGTTACTTTGTGGGCTTTTATGGGGAGTTTCCACTATATATCACCCCATTTTAGAAATTACACCCCTCAAGCTATTCAAAACTGATTTTACTAACTTTGTTAACTCTTTATGTGTTCCATGAGAATTGATGGAAAATTGGAATGAAATTTCAAAATTCCATTTTTTTTTTAGCAGATTTTAAGTTTTAATCCAATTTCCATGAAACACATCAAGGGTTAACAACAAAAAACCCACAAAATCTATTACCCCAATTCTGTAGTTTACAGAAACACCCCATATGTGCTCGTAGCCCAATGTACTGGCGCACAGCAGGCTTCACAGTGGAAGGAGAACCATATGGCTTTTGGAGAGCGAAATTAGCTGGCATAATAATTGGGAGCTATGTCGCACATGAAGACCCCCTGAGCTGGCCCTACAGTGTAAACCCCCCAAAAGTGACCCCATTTTGGAAAGAGCACCCCCGTACGAACATTTTAAGTGGTAGAAAGGGTACTTTTTTACAAACTGGGGTCTCACAGAAGGCAGAAATGCAAGTAACAGCATTTCAAATCACACATTTGTGAAAATGAAAAATTACAAGCAGACCCCAATTTTTCAGATTCACAAGGGGTTAAAGGAGAAAATGGACCCCAATACATGTTCCCCATTTTTCCCCCCATTAAAACACCCCATTTGTGCTTGTAGCCCGCTGTATGGGCGCACCGCAGGCCCCTAGAGGCAAACAGGAAAATATGGATTTTGCAGGCCAGAATTAACAGACATGTTTTTTTTTAGTTATTATACACCAATACTACTTCCCAAGGTAACAACAACCCATATAAACACCGCATATGAAACCAATATATCTATGGATTGTACTACAACCAGAAAATTGCACACTTGATATAATGAAAATCCTTTTATTTATTATCACAAATTACATGATTAGCAACACAGTATAAAAACAATTAAAATATACTAGAAAAAGTGGGGTATCAACCTGGCAGTATAAAATGCAAGTGCATAAGTTAATGGGATCGGCAGTGAAACAATACAATAGCAATAATAAAAATGAATGTAATACAGCAATTAAAGATCACAATACTGACCCCCTGACAACCGCCACAGGATACTCCACACCACTCACCACCCCAACACGCATTTTGCTGTCAGCTTTTTCAAGGGGTACTAATATGTGTTGATTCAGCAAGAATATAAAGCAATATTACACCCTCCCTAAACTTCATTCAGCCAATCTCAGTGCAACAAGAACATTTGCATAGTATTAGGGATTGTTCCAATCGCAAGCAAAAGACACACCTGTATGTTAAATAAACAATCCAGAGCCAGCACTATAGGGCGCATAGTCAGTCCTGCATTGCAGGGAATGGTGACGCGATTGTGTAGTCAGGAGGACGCGAGTCGCACAAGAATAGCGCGATTGGCTCGCTGGCTGGCAACACAGGTAAAAGTCTCAGCGATTGCCAACAATGAGGGGAATGGATCACAAAACCCAGCTGAATAGAGGTATAACAACCGTGTTATAAATAGTACTTAAAAAATATGTAAAAATATATGAATCATAAACATAATTGACCATTTTACCACAAATTCAATAATATGAATATATTCTAAACCAGTGAACAATAATAAATAAATAATAAAACCAGTGATTATGTGCTACAAAATCAAGTGATGATGCACAATTGAATGACAAAACGATGAAGTGGATGAAATAAAAATAATTCAAGAAAATAAGTTGATCAAACATGAATAAAAATGATACGTGAAGAACATGTGATGTAAAAACATTTTCAATGTGGAGAAAAAAAAAATCTCCAAAAAATTTACTTTTTTTCAAAAATCCCTTACCCCTCTCTCCTTTTCATAATGTGAATGAATGCCAAAAAATTACACACCTACGCCATATGGTGACTAGAATAAGGTGATGAGTACAATGCTAACAAAAGATAAGTGTTATAATTGAGTGAAAATTCAAAAAAAGGATGTGAAAAAAAAAAAAAAAGTTCATGGCTGTTATTGATCTTCTTCTTTTGTTATCCTCAATGTCATTGCCCAACCGCTTCACCAACTCCCCAACCCCATGCAAATAACTTCTCATATCACCAGATAAAACCTAAAAAAAACATACAAAAGGGAGTTAGTAATTTTATCGAAAGATAATGTTGCACTAATACAAAGATGCTGAACCACAACTGCTTCATTAGAATAAATGGTTAAAATATGACCAACACAACACTATTTATAAAAATGACGCAAAAGGCACCTTATCATTAAGACCTTTGGGTGCTTGTGTTTTCAATTTAATGATCCACTTACATTCAATTTGCTCCAAATGTCGAAACAGATCACCTCCACGTGACCCCAACGACACTTTGTCGATCCCACGGAAATGTAAATCCATCCATCGATTATTATGCTTTTGACGGAAATGGCGGGCTATTGGTTTGAGTTTTATGATCTTATCTCGATCCGTGTCCCCAAGTTTGGCAGCCATTCGAATATCTTTTTGGTGCTCTTGTATTCGGACACGAAGTTCAAGTGTTGTCATACCTACATATATGAGGCCACAGGGGCATGTAAACTACACCAGACGTCCCACAATTGATGAAGTGTACAATGTTAAAGATCTCTTGATTTGTGGAGTCAGTAAATGTGCTTGTCCGAACAATCACTTTACAAACCGAGCAGTGCCCACAAGCCACCGAGCCCCATTTTGGACCTCTAGATCCAAACAGGAATTGTGATTTTGGTGGGACATAATGACTTCTTACCAACAAATCATTCAGATTTTTACTTCTTCTCGCCACAAATGCTGGTGTCTGTGTCAGAGTTTGCTTTAAATCATTATCAGATGAAAGAATGGACCAAGATTTAGAAACTATTGCTTGCATCTTATGCCATTGTGTATTGTAGTTTGTAATGATCCGCACCACTGATGACGACATATCCTTATATTTCGGAGATAGTAGATCGGAACGATTAGTATTCCTTGCTCTTGTATAACCCTGATCAATATCCAATTGATCATAGCCACGCTGTGATGGAGAGCGAAATTAGCTGGAATAATAATTGGGAGCTATGTTGCACATGAAGATCCCCTGAGCTGGCCCTACAGTGGAAACCCCCCAAAAGTGACCCATTTTGGAAAGAGCACCCCCGTACGAACATTTTAAGTGGTAGAAAGGGTACTTTTTTACAAGCTGGGGTCTCACAGAAGGCAGAAATGCAAGTAACAGCATTTCAAAGCACACATTTGTGAAAATGAAAAATTACAAGCAGACCCCAATTTTTCAGATTCACAAGGGGTTAAAGGAGAAAATGGACCCCAAAACATGTTCCCCATTTTTCCCCCATTAAAACAACACCCCATTTGTGCTTGTAGCCCGCTGTATGGGCGCACAGCAGGCCCCTAGAGGTAAACAGCAAAATATGGATTTGGCAGGCCAGAATTAACAGACATGGTTTTTTTAATGCCATGTCTCATTTAAAAATTTCCTGAGGTCCCCAGAAATTAAAAACCCCAAGAAGTGACCCCATTTTGGAAAGAGCACCCCGTACGAACATTTTAAGTGGTAGAAAGGGTACTTTTTACTAAACAGGTGTCTCACAGAAGGCAGAAATACTTGTAAAAGCTTTTCAAAGCACACATTTGTGAAAATGAAAAATTACTAGCAGACCCCAATTTTTCATATTCACAAGGGGTTAAAGGAGAAAATGCACCCAATGCATGTTCCCCAATTTTTCCCCATTAAAACAACACCCCATTTGTGCTTGTAGCCCGCTGTATGGGCGCACAGCAGGCCACCAGATGCAAACTGCAAAATGTGGTTTTTGTAGGCCAGATTTAACAGACGTTTTTTTATTTGCCATGTTGCTTTTAAAAATTTCCTGAGGTCCCCAACAACTAAAAACCCCAAGAAGTGACCCCATTTTGGAAAGAGCACCCCGTACGGACATTTTAAGTGGTAGAAAGGGTACTTTTTAGCAAACTGGAGTCTCACAGAAATGAATATGTAGTGATGGTGAAAAGTGGATATGTAAGATACAGACTAAGGCTCCATTCACACGTCCTGTTTTTCTTTCCTGATTCGATCCTGATTTTTTTCAGGACCCATTGAAATGAATGGATCCAGATCAGGATCAGGATCGAATCAGGAAAGAAAAACAGGACGTGTGAATGGATCATAAATGTGAGGTGTAACATAGTAACATAGTAACAGTTTATAAGGCCGAAAAAAAGACATCTGTCCATCCAGTTCGACCTGTTTTCCTACAAGTTGATCCAGAGGAAGGCAAAAAACCCCTGTGCGGTAGAAGCCAATTTTCCTCACTTTAGGGGAAAAAAATTCCTTCCCGACTCCAATCAGGCAATCAGAATTACTCCCTGGATCAACAACAACCCATATCTAGTAACTATAACCTGTAATATTATTACCCTCCAGAAATACATCCAGGCCCCTCTTGAACTCTTTTACTGAACTTACCATCACCACCTCCTCGGGCAGAGAGTTCCATAGTCTCACTGCTCTTACCGTAAAGAATCCTCTTCTATTTTTGTGAACAAACCTTCTTTCCTCCAGGCGCAGAGGATGTCCCCTCGTCATGGTTACTGTCCTTGGGATAAAGAGATCATGGGAGAGATCTCTGTACTGACCCCTGATATATTTATACATAGTTATCAGTCAGTCATCTTTTTTCTGAAGTGAATAACCCTAATTTTGATAATCTTTCTGGGTACTGTAGTCCACCCATTCCAGCTATGACTTTAGTTGCCCTCCTCTGAACCCTCTCCAGCTCTGCTATGTCTGCCTTGTTCACAGGAGCCCAGAACTGTACACAGTACTCCATGTGTGGTCTGACTAGTGATTTGTAAAGTGGCAGGACTATGTTCTCATCATGGGCATCTATGCCCCTTTTGATGCAACCCATTATCTTATTGGCCTTGGCAGCAGCTGTCTGACACTGGTTTCTGCAGCTGTGGCAGAACAGTT